>VHZZ01023398.1:0-10376 GCA_009801015.1 Silene noctiflora | reverse complement strand
ATCCATTACCACTATTGCACAAAACACGATCATGCATTCGAACAACCTTACATTTCGGTACGATAACACTTAAAACTACAATTATCCTTTTCATGTCATGATTCTAATTTCTACGACATATTATCACGCACTCATACTCACACAATTCAACTCATCCGTCATTCACACATATGCTAACTTGTTCGTTCAACATGCGTTCATAGCATATACATATTGACATTGCACTCTAATAGTCAGCTATCATATATCGTCACATTTACATTCACGCTTATCATGTTCCAACTACTAATCATCGCAAGACATAATTCGCACCGTTATACTCTTTCAAAAACGTATATATGCCTATTCATTCAACTCATTTCTCTATTTACCAAGACAATATATCTCCTCTAAAACACATTAGCAACGTTACCATCTCTAACATCTTCACATTCCAACACTTTGGCACACATTCCCATCACATGAAACAGTATTCATCTTATACTCATCGTTCTAGCTTTGCATCCCTACACCTACTTACATCACAACTCATGTACCACTTCTCACATTAGACTCAACACACGCTATTAGTATTCATACACACACTTAAGATGCACATACAATTCCCGACTCAATATCCCCATTCGTGGTGACTGGCTTAAGCACGTTGGGGCCAAGATTTTGGAATGAGGGCGCATTCTCACCCGAAATCGATCACTGAGGGGCTCCCAACTTACACACACCAGATTCATTTTTTAGACTCGCTACGTTCATTAGATTCATAGGTTACAGGTTCCAAAACCGTCGCTCTGATACCACTTTGTAACACCCCCATCTACCAAGGAGCCTTAACAAAACCTTCCCCAGCTGATAAAGGTGTTACCATCCCGGTTACCCGAGGCAAGTAATGATCAAACGTCGATAAAAGAACATTCAATGTTGTTACAAGTTATTATAAGTCATAAACAAAAGAACGGAAATACAACTCAAGCTACTATCCACAACATACTAAACCGTCATGACTCGTGGCAACTCGTCCCTCCGACACTCAGCAAGATCCCAAAGGCAACCTGCTAAGACTGACTGCTCACCATAAGGATCACGACAGGCACAACACAAAGAAAACAACAGGAAAACACCAAACAGGGTCAGTAACTATATAAGCATAMAACAACAGTTGCAACAACACACAAGCACCACCCCATCTCACCACCACACCACGCCACAACACATCACCCAGTGCACACCAAGGTGTGAGCCCTGCCAGTGGGGGACCGCAGCCACACCCACCTAAGCCCCGCTCATCGCAACGAGCGAAAACCCTGTTCCTTAATGTGCACATCCCCTCCCGTGGCGGGTTCCACGGAGGGCAAATCAAGGGGGTGAAACCACTCCCGCAAGTGACTCCACTCAGCCGAGGACGCACCTCGCAACACAACCAGAACCACACAACCACCATACCACATTATACATCCAATGACACAATACATTCATCAAAACAACAATAAATGCAAAACAAACATATAGTACTGAGTAGGGAAACCCTACCTCTAGCAATCCGCAGCAACTCCGCACACAGTCCTACGGCAACAAGCAACCACTGAACATCCTACGCCAAACAGCACGACACCTATCACTATTACACACATATCACTAAACTACTAGAGACGATGGTGACAACAACAATAACACATACCTATGCCAGCATTCCAGCGATAAGACCGCTTCCAGAAACATGCTCCCGCCCCCCAAGGTGATTCATCTCCCCATATCCTCAAAAGGGTGGGAACAAGAGGAGGAATGACGAGGCGACGACTTATAGGTTTAGGAAAACGAAAATGAAAATGATTCGGGTTTTCTGATATCGCGATATATATTTTATCACTGGACACAAGCTACTCGATCGAGTTACCAACTTACTCGATCGAGTGCTCCCTACTCGATCGAGTAACGAGGCTACTCGATCGAGTGGTCTACGCTAGATCGAGTTACCACTCCACAACCTAGCAACAAATGACTTATAAGGTTTCAAGCACATACCCAAGGTCAGTCAACGTCGGTCAAAAGAGTCCTAACAGGGCGGGTATTACATCTATAATGTTCACTACCTCAAGTAACCGAGATGGTAGCATCCTCATATCCTAAGGTAGTCCTTGGTAAGGTGCCTTGGATTAATGGGGTGTTACAAAGTGGTATCAGAGCGACGATTTTGGAACATAAAACTAATGAACTTAGGGTGTATAAATAAAATGAACCCGGGTAGGAGTTGTTTAGAGCTACCGCAAAGGCTTGGGAGACGTCCTTAAGCCGCATTATGCCTTTAAAACTTTGAACCGGTCACTATGGGGTATCAAGGGTAGTTATATGCTTATATTTTTTGCTTATATGTTTCATATGTACTGTTGGATGTCACATGTATGTGTTGTATGGAAATATGTGAAGTATATGGATACGAGTTGAGTTTTTGAATGTGATGGATCAAGTATTTATATGGATTTAGTAACGTGCTAAGGTTATCTGTGTGATGTATGTTTTATTAAAGCATAGGGGTAGTTCGTATATGGCATGACTCGACCGAGTGAGGGGAACTCGACCGAGTAAGGGTAACTCGACCGAGCCCCTAGCACTCGACCGAGTGGATAAGTTGGTATGTTGCGACAGAATCCCTGTAAGTTGTCGACTCGACCGAGTGTGCGAGGCAGTCGATCGAGTGGTGTATACTCGACCGAGTAGGTTACATACTCGACCGAGTGTGTTTCTGGGTATTTCTGGTCATGTCCTGGATCAGCTGAACTCGATCGAGTACATATGTGACTCAACCGAGCTGGGTGTACTCGACCGAGTGTCATTGGCACTCGACCAAGTGTTCTTTCTGGGTGTATATATGTTTGTTTTGAGTCGTAGGCTATGTGCTTACATCTGTCTTGGGTCTTAGTGCATTCTTTTACATATGTGTTGGTCTTGATGCGTAAGTTACCGGATCATAGGTCGTGGAGAGTACCACCTTATGATGGGTATGAGTTTGTTGGAGAGTACCTGTGGTCTTACGTTGTAGTAATTTATAGTGAAAAGAGGAAGTGAAGTCGATGAGTTATTGGGGCAAGAGTAGAATTTATGAGATTTGGTGAGTGATATTGTCGGGGGGCTCGAGTAATGTAATGACAAGCCCATATGATCGAGTGGTGATGGGTGTGGTAATTTAAGTCCGAGAGAGGTGAAGTTGAAAAGTTTGTAATGATGGAGGTGAATAGTGGTAGTATGGGATGTGAGGATTTGTGGAGGGAGATGGTTATGGCTATGTTGGTTGAGGATATACGTAAAGGAAGATCGTGATATAAAAATGGAAAAAGAAGAGTGTTTACTGAGCTTAAACCGATGGATGACGTGATGTGGATTGGTATGTAGTGGTTGTGTGGGAATTTGGTTTATTAAGAGGTGAGCCTAGTGTGTAGTTCTTAGGGAAGGTAACGACATGAGATGAATTATCGTTTCTAGAGATATTAAAGAAAGTGTGGTGAGCAAGAGTGAGTAGCATGTGGAGAGAGATTATTGATAAGAAAGAATGGGAAGTTGCTGATACGAATTAATGAGATTTGAGTTTTAGAGCCATGAGCAGGAAACCGGATTACTAATAAGCTAGGTAATAGGAGTAACGAGTTGAGTGGATTATGGGTGTTGTCAACTGCGATGGGACAAGATGGATTATAGTGAGTCGAGTGTATGTTCATCAAAGTTGTGGGACATCAAAGTAAGAAATCATGAAGATGTATGATACTTTTATGAGTGAGTGAGTTAAGGGTCATTTAGGGGTTTCGGGACAACATATCAGTAATGAGTTTGAAGAATTAAGGGAGTTAAGAGTTGGTATAGTATTTGCATGAGACTTTGGTGGTAAGTTAATGGGAGTAGGATGATCATGGATATTGGGGTAATATGTTTGATACGGTTACTGGACTTTGCTCTAGGAAATTGGTATTCATGGTTGCGAGGGAGCATAAGGTGCTAAGATAAAGAGCGTTGGTTGAAAGTTGAGTATTGGTTATATGGTCACGTTGGTCAGGTGGTGGAAATTATACGTATTGGAAAAAGGTGTTATGAGGAGTGTGTGAGTTTAACGTCAGGTGCGAGATATCATTTATCAAGGGAGTAACTTACGTGATCGGGATTGGCCGATTAGATTTTATTAAGGGTCTAAGATATTTGTAAGTGTTTGTGTGAGGTTCTGACCTCATGAGTAGTGGTATGGTATGACTTTTCTCAAGTTGTTATCCTGTTTCCGTGCAATATATTGTGTATCGTGGTCCAATAAGACGATGTTCAGAAAGGTTAATGAGTGGTTGGGTATCGTGAGGTAATCGTTGTGTTGGGACGTTATTTCTTGGTAATGTGGTTGTCGTGTTCCGGTTGCGATCCGGGCATGGTACTCCGTGTTGCGATGCAGGTACGTTCGCGCTACGGTGCGGCGGTTGGTGGCGGTGCTGCGATGCCATCATCGTTTGTTGTGGAGTAGGTGGGATACTTATGAGACGAACTTTTGAAAGAGTATGTCAGCTTAGTATGGGCACATAAGTTGTTGTTATGTTTTCTACTGCTTCCTGTGATTTTCTTCTTATGGGGGAGAGTAGAGCATAGTATGGAATAAAGTTGCACATGTAGTTGTTGTTGTCATAGTTACAACTGATATCTCGTTGGTGAAACATAGTTTTGGGAGGTTGTTGGAGTATGTTCGATCTTATGTTAAATGAGGCATTTGTTGACATAGTGGTGGCAAGTAATTAGTGGAGCATATGTGTACTGGGCTGAAAGCATGAGGTGGTTCATAATGTTTATCGGGTAAGTAAGTACGGAGAGTTGAGAGTTGGTGTTATGTTAAGTTATGGAAGAGTTAGACGACGGTCAAAAGAGGGATTTGAGGGTCTAGTATGCGTGTCACGATTGTGGATCGTGATTTATGGCTGTGGGGATAGATGCGTGTATAGAGAAGAATGTGGTCGTGTAGTAGTGTTGAAGAATTGAATACGTTGAGAAATTCGTGGTAAAGTTTAAATGGTGTGTAGAATGATTAGGGGTATGAGAATTCTTAGAGAGAGGGAGTCTGAGCTATGGGACTGGTTATCAGTGTGGGAGGTATAGTCGATTGTCAGTAACATGAGATGGTGCTAATGGGAAGGAATCGCTAAGGATATGGTAGTAGTTGGGTTACGAGGACGCAACGGTGATCTTAAGAGTGGTAGGACGCGACAAAGAAAGTCTTATGGTTTTGCCTATTGCAGTATATTTGGAAGGATGAGTCTTGTTGAATAATAAGGATGGACTTGTGGTTGAGATTATCTAAGGTAATGGCGGTGCTTGTAGTTGTATGCACAGTTATGGAATAAGGTTATACGTAGGTATGGTTGAAATAGTGTTGACGGTTGTGTGTGGCGACGTTTATGGGTGTGAGTAAACTTCGAGGACGAAGTTCCTTTTAAGGATGGTAGAATGTAACATTTCGTGTTGGTAGACGTTCTCGCTTGAGGAATTGTAATGGTGGAATTAGATAAGGCTATTATATGGTTGATGTTATGTTGTAAGCTGCGTTGCTGAAGTGGGCTTGGTTGGGTGAGTTAGTGTCGAGGTTGGAAGGTGAGAATTGAGTGGTGTTGGATAGTAGGGTGAAAGGGTGGTACGTGTGCATGTTATACAGGTATGGGTTTGAACTTCGGGGACAAAGTTCTTTGTAAGGAGGGAAGACTGTAATGCATTAGATTTATGGTCTTAGGCTACTCGTCCAAGTGTGGGGTACTCGACCGAGTAGTTGTCGTGAGTAGTCTGTCAGAGTTTTGTTTGTTATGAATTCGGGCGAGTGAGTTAGCACTTGGTAGAGTGTGGCTAACTCAATCGAGTTTCCTTCACTCGGCCGAGTGTGTCTTACACGGTCGAGTGGCTCGTACTCGACTGAGTGTCCAGTTCGTTACCGGTTTTTCAGCGGTTTTGATTACGATAATTAGAGGAGTATAAAAGGGCGCGTTAAGCATTTCCAAAGTAGTTCCTAAGTTTTCTTAAAAACCTAAACTACGTACACAGCTTCTCTAATCATCCTAATCTTCTCGTTTCCCGTGTAGATTTTGTCGGTATGTCTATAGCTTTCTTCTTAGTCGTTTTATGGTTGTTTTTAGGGGTTTTAACAACCCCTAATTTGGGGTTTTTGGGGGTTTAGAGTGTTGGTCATCGTATGTATTGTTGATTGTTGATTATCGTGTTGTCGGTGACGATGTGTTATTCATTGTGCATTTGTATGATTGACTGCGGTATAATGGATTGCTCTAAGCTACGATTTCCAACTCAGTTGATCATAGAACAATGTGACGGTCTTTGGGATTGGTATGATTGTATTATATTGCTGTGATGTTGTTGTATGTTGTGGATAGTGGTGGTTGTTGGTGTTGGAGTTGGTTGGTTTGTGAGCCATTGTGAGCCATTGTGAGAGGTGGTCTCACCCCCATTGTTCGCCTCTTGCGTTCTCTCAGCGTAAGGGGGATAAGCACATTAAGGAACTGGGTTCGCTCTGCGGAGCGGGGATTTTGGTGGTAAGGCTGCGATCCCCACTAGTAAGGCTACATACCTCGGTGTGTAGTCAGTTATTAGCTGTGATGGAGATAGAGATGGTGGTGGTGATCATATTGATTATTTACATTTGTGATACATTTCATGTTATTGTATGGTTGACTGAATCCGTTTATTGTTTTCAAAACATTGGTGATCTATTCGGAGATGATGAGCAGTTGGTTTAGCAGGTGATGATGCTTTCTATGGTTGATGATGCTGCAGGGGATTGGCAGGGCCGAGTCATCATAGTTGTCTAGTAGTTTAGCTTCTGCCATTTAGTCTTTATATTCATTATCACTTTTGGTTTTGGCTTTCGTGTGAGTTCTTGGTAGATGTAACATTTTTATAAGGTAGCTTTTATTTATCATGTTTCATTATGGTTTATGTGATGTTCACTACCTCGGGTAACCGAGATGGTAGCATCCTCATATCCTATGTTAGTCCTTGGTAAGGTACCTTGGATTTTGGGGGTGCTACACTAAGAGCCTCGGCCACAAAAGCTGGTGCACCCGTATATGCCTCCCAAGGTCTCGGTGTCCACTAAAGTAGCATCAAAAGAATCATCAAACCCAGAACAGAGCGGGAATAAGAAAATCCTAGTGTAAAACAAGAAGCAAATACTTACGCTGTCATGCTGGAAAGCGTTGACACCCCTCTTACAGGTGTCGTGAGAAGACCGTCCGTTCTTGTGTCTACAGATGATCTAGTCTCTCACAACAGGGTACTCTCTAGCTACGTCGGCTGCCCTCGTGGGCGCGAAGCCCGGAAAGTATGAGTAAACCCAGGCTTAAGAAGAAAATGGATATAAAATGATCATTAATTTTCAAAAGAATGTAAATAAAAAATTATTTACATTTCAATAAACATTTCTTTATATGTCGAGTCGATCCTTCGTCTTTGCTTAGTCATTTTCTTATAAAAAAGGAGTGACATTCATTCATTTTCAATGCTACTTCTTCTTACATTCATATGAAATGAAGGGGAGTGATGCGAGTCCCGTAGTCAAGGCTAATCAAACAATATTAATACTCTACCTAACTAGCAAGTAGCAAGTAGAGCTCGATCTCAAAGAACGGTTTGTCAAACTATGATCAAATGAAAACTAGTTGTGTCTTAATGTCACAAATTTGGGTTGGATTGGATGCTACACTACTATGACGAAGTGCAAGTAAAGGAAGTAACAAGTCATGCAAATAAAGTCAGGATGTAAATAATTGATTAAAGGCACTAGGGTGTCATGGGTTCATAGGGGAAAAACATGGTGTGATCGTAGTAATGAATCCGGTAAATGATTGTAGCTATGTTAGGATCGAGTTTGTTTATATCTTACAATCCTTAGGAAGACCTAGGTCTTGGAGTCGAGTTGGTTTATAGTTTACCACCTCTACAACGACTTCGTTCTACCCATTCAACAAATGCATAGTCTAACAATACTCGAGTTGGTTTATGTCTTACAAGTTTTGTTAAGGAGATAGAGAATCATGCGAGGTTGCCAATCAAGCATTTCATCAAATATAACATGTGCATAAGTTGATGATCATAACAAACAATCATTCATATAAACCCATCATACATAGATCTATCCCATCATTACTGCCCCATTAACCCTAGCTAAAGGACTACTGACACATCATGGTGGTGAATACGCAAAAGAGGGTGTTAAACATCTTAGTAAACATAAACATGATGATTATGAAGTAAATAACATAGCAAATAAATAAACAAAAAAACAAAGAGTAGAATATTTTACTAACATAAGAGGAATAAGAGAAAGGAATAACAATAGAAGAAAGCTTTGATTAATAATGAGGAGTTGTCAATTCCCCAATCTAAAACCCAAGAATTTTTCAATTACAATTAGATCTTGAATTAGTTGAATAACAAGGAAAGGATTAAAGAGTAATAAAACTAATCTAAGCTAAGATATGGATTTTCAATCCCCTTTCTTACTTAATTACATAAGCTATTTATACTAATTACAATATTAGAGTAAACTACTTAATTACTTAATTACATAAGCTATTTAGGGTAAACTAAGGGCTTAAATGACGATTAGGCCCCTTAAACTAATCCAAGGATATGCTAGAGCTTGTGGGACTCGTGGGAGTCCTTGAGATTGATCGTATATAGCATTATACTGGGGGACTCGTGCGAGTCATGGACGACTTGCACAAGTTGGACAAAGACTCGCACAAGTCTGGGAGGACTCGCACTAGTTCTCCACCAGTGTCCATTCCTTTGCTTTGGTGCCCCAAAACTCGTGGAGGCTCTCCAGGACTCATGGGAGTTCTCCATCATTGCCCGAATACTTAATTTATCTACTATGTCTATTAGTCTTAAACCCTCTTTCTTGCTTGGTCGTAGATGCGATCCATTTAGCTCCCGAATTGCTCCATGAGTGCAAGGTCGTTACCCCTCTCCTACCAAGAGCCCCAAAACTACATCGAATAGCAAATAGGCAACTAAAGACAAGAAACCACCCTAATACATGCATAAAAGCATAAGGAACGAGGCTAGTTAGGGGACTAAATGTGCGTATAAACAAGTCACATCAAATATCCCTAAACCGAATCTTTGTTCGTCCCGAGTAAAGAGGTGATCAAACTAAGACCTTTATTTAAATTAACTAGTAGACTAGCCGATGTGAGACAATTAACGGGTCTCACTCCGCTCCTTCAACTCACAACAAGGAATCCATGAGGTAGAAATCCTTTTTGCAAGGCAAGGCGGGTCTTGCCAAAATTGCTGGCGAGGTGTCGCAACCCTATAAAAAATAAATTACCCTAGCAACAACAAATCAATGTAGTATTTAGGGGTCGAATCCACAGGGAGTACGGTGGTTGATAATTACTTGTTATGGCTTGAATTTTACCTTGGATGGTCACGAASTATGAATGATTGTTTGGTGAATAATGCAAAGTAAAAATATAAATGCAAACAATAAGATAAAAGACGTCTAGGAAGTTCGGTTCATACATGCAAATTTATATTTAAATGAGTTATTAAACTAGTAGACACAAATAATCATCTAGGCCTAACGACACCCATATTTCACTTTTAGCACCGGGTCTTAACAAACTTTCACTATGAGTGAGGTCGATCTACTACAACATGCTGGTTCTAATAAGAATCTGTGCCTCTCGACTTATAGAACGTATAACAAGTTTAATCCTAGAATGTGATCAATAAATTAAGATTAACATTACAAAGAAACCATGTGTAGAAATGCTAAGTGATTAACCAATTTAACAACTTGTTTTATATATCAATTATACATGACTCCCCTAATCCCTAGACTAGAAATTCTAGCTACTCATGTTAAAATGATGCTAAATGAAAATGAAAATGCAAACATAATATAGAACTATAATGTAAATAACATAAATAAAATGAAAGCTAAATAAAATTACCGTAAGGAAATGAAGAACATGAAGGAAGTGAAGAACTTGAACTTGAAGAACAATAACTAAATAAACTTTGAATTGAAATGGGATTGTAAATGGAAATGTTGAATGATTAAAATGTAAAAAAAATAAAATACTAATCTAAACTAAACTAAACTAAACTAACTGCTAATATTTAGATAGAATTATAGAGAATAATGTGTGTGAAGGTTGTGTAAAAATGCTTGGACGAGGCCTAGTATTTATAGGGGATTGAGCTTGAAACGGATGTAATTAGAGAGTTGCGTCCCCGATCGGGGACACCCAATCCGTTGGAGCAAGTGTCCTCAACAATAGTGCGATCACAACGATGATTTAAATATCATTGTTATAATCTCAATAAGAATACGTAAGGGATGATTCATT
>VHZZ01023391.1:10545-31556 GCA_009801015.1 Silene noctiflora | reverse complement strand
CTAAATGACATAGAAATGCGTGCGTAAATGGCCTAAGAAGACTGTATAGAATGCACGCATCACCCATCAACCTCCCCCTGTGAATATTCCAAACGGAGATGTTCCCTGATCGGCTTTTAGAATGCAAGCTCCTGACCTTGCTGATGATTCAACCCTTGGGTTTTTAAGCTTATTGGAGTCTCTCTTTGTTCAACCCGACACTACTTCTGCCCTCCCCCATAAAGTGATTTCCGCGCCTTCTTTTTGTTTGCTTACTTTTTCTCCCGACGGATTTCAACCTACCTCCTCCGATTTGCTTTACTCTACGCCAGACAATTTGGTTGATCCTTATATTGATTCTCCAAGAAATCATGTGATGTTAGCACCACTTGCATCGTTGCGAAATCATCTCGATTTTGATTTTGAAACTTCTACAATTGATGTATCTTCTTCGTTATCCTTGTCCAATGTTGGTTCCATGTCTGATGATTATGACTTAATGGCCTCCTCGTTCTCTCCGACATCTACTTTTGGTTTTGCAACTTTTTTCAATGATAATTCCAGTTTTAGTTCTCATGAGTCTCTTTCACAGTCCCCTCCTTTCACTACTGATGTTCCATACTTATCCTCTGATCCTGTTGGTTCTTGTAAAAGGAATTTTACAACATTTTCTGAAGAGGGAGGTTCCCGTGGATTTATTTCATTCTTCCCCAACAAGAGACTAAAAATTTGTTCTAACCTTGCAGATTCTGGGGGATATTTCTTGTCCCGTTTCTCCTGTTGCTCACGCTGTTTGTTCACAAATTTGGGTTGTGGCAGGCCCGCCTCTGCCACCATTAGGCCGATGAAGATTTTCTCATGGAATGTTAGGGGTCTACGCAGTACGGACTCCCCTATCATTCCGTACATTCGATGGTCCGTACACTACTATGATGCTTTTATAGTTTTTCTCCATGAAACGGAATGTTCCTTTGCGGACAATGTTTGTAAAACTAGTTCTCTCAGCCGACCTCATTTTTGTGGTACTAATGCAATTATTTTAAAAGGTGGGTTACTTTTTTTATGGGATGATTGATCCGATATTTTGTGTCTTATAATGGATCATCATTTCATCCTCTGTAAAGTTGTAAACCGTGTGTCTGATAATGTACGGTTTGCTCTCTTTTTGTATGGCGAGTCTTGTAATACGTCTAGAGCTAGTTTCTGGCAAGATATGAAAGCTCTATGTTCATTTTACTCTCCTCTATGCATAATTGGAGACTTCAACCAGGTTGAACATCATTACGACAAACTTGGAGGCTCTTCCAGTATTACAAGATGGAAATATTTTTTAGATTGGCGTATAAATATTCCTCTTTCAGAGCTTCCGTATATTTTGGCCCTAATTTTAATTGGTCTAATAAGAGAGATTCTTCTAGTTTGATTTCCAGACGAACATATTCAAAATCTCAACATTTTCCTTTCTGACCATGCCCCGATTGTGCTATCTACTTCTGCCAAATCCAAGAAACCAAAGCAACCCTATCGAGTGGATAATTGGTGTTTGGAACATCCGGATATTCAATGTATTATTTCATCCATCTGGAATTCTAATGCTTGTTATTCCACTGCTTTTGTCTCCATGAAGCTCGCCAATATCCGTAATGCAATTTTAAAATGGGTTCTTCAGAATCGTTGTCATTTTATGCTGGACTGGAGCTTAATATCCAAGGATTTATCAATATTTGCTGCTCATGCTCAGGATAGCTCCTCTACTTTTAGTTATATAAACAATATCAGATCTATTGAGCATGACGTCTACATCCAGCACTTCTTTTGGAAACAACGTGCAAAATCAGAGTTTTGTTTCAATGACGGGCTGCCAACTTCATTTTTTTTAGCCGATCAAAAGGTCGTCAGAAACGTCTTCGAATTATTGCTTTGAAAATTAATATGGGCAACTGGATTTCTTCTGATATGGATCTCTCAATTGATTGTTTCTCAATTCACAAGCCTTTTCAGTTCCAGTACTCATTCTACGCCATCATTAGCACTTGACGACTTATCTATTCCTTAGCTAGATGGTTTCCAGCAGAATTATTTGTCTCAAGCATTCACATCCAAAGATGTAGAAAAAGTGTTTTTTTCGATGAAACCAAATAAATATCCAGGGCCTGACAGTTTCCCACCTCGCTTTTATCATCTTTTTTGGGGACTCATCAAGGAGGATATCACCTCAGCTGTACTATCTTTCCTAAACTCGGGTAGACTTCCTCCTGCTTGGAACAACACACATGTTGTTCTCATTCCAAACGTTGGCCTACGAGAGATGATTTATCAGTTTCGTCCTATTAGTTTTTGTAATGTCATCTACAGAGCTGCTTCTAAACGTATTGCTCTTAGGCTCAAGACGGTAATTGATCGCATCATTGGGCAAAATCAAAATGCTTTTGTCCCCGGACGTTTAATCAGTGATTGAGGTTTTCTTGGATATGAGATTCTGACTTATATAAATCAACGGAAAAAGGGGTACCTGCGGTTTTGGGGCTATTAAGCTTGATATGAATAAAGCTTTTGACAGAGTTTTCTGGCCCTCCTTATTCAACGTTCTCAAACTTTTTGGTTTCCCGAAGGATTTTAGGAAGCTAATCAAAACTTGTGTGAAAACTGTTTCGCTGCAAATTCTTATTAATGGTACTCCCTCAAGCCGTATGTTTTCTCAATGTGGATTGCGTTAAGGTGATCCTATTTCGCCTTACCTCTTTATATTATGCATGGAAATCTTGTCGCTTCTGATTATCAAAGCTGAATCTAATGGTGAAATTGAGGGCATTAAACTCTCCAGACAGAGGTCTGCTACTTCTCATTTATTATATGCAGATGATTCACTATTTTGCCTTCGTCTAACAACTTCTAGTTGTGAGTCCATACGAAGAATCTTGAATGATTCCAGCTCTATCTCAGGTCAAATGATTAATCATCAAAAATCGTACATCAAATTCAGCCCAAATACTCCGCCGGATTTTAAGGAGCATATTCTTGACATTTTACACGTGCAATCAAAATCAAATTATGGACATTATCTGGGCATCCCGATTGATTTGGGCAGAAGAAAATTGTCGACTTTCCAGTTTTTATTAGACAAGATCTCAAATAAGATACTTTCCTGGGGGCCGGCAAAATTTTCACAAGCAGCTAAGTTGATACTTATTAACTCTATTCTCTTGGCATAGATTGCTTATGTCGCCTCCGTTATTCCATTACTTCAGAAGATCACTTCAAAAATCAATTACCTTATTGATCTTTTCTGGTGGAAAAAACCTCATAATACACATGCTCAGCACTGGTTACCTTTGGACCAATTACAACAATTAAAGACACACGGTGGACTTGGACTCAAGAATGCTAAGATTGCTAGTAAAGTATTGTTGGCCAAAAATTTCTGGCGTTCTCACCATCAGTCGTCTTTGCTTTTTTCCAAAGTTATTCGATCCAAATACCAGAAGGACTTTCCTATACCCAGCAGCAAATCAAAATATTCAGCAGCGTCTTATGCCTGGAAATGCATTGTTAGAACCACCCTTTTACTTCGTGATGGAATTGCATGGAAATTTGGAAATGGGAAATCAATTGATCTTAAATCTGACTCTTGGATTCTTGGTGATTTGCCTATTTTCAAGTCTCTGATGCAACCTCAGACAGTTACTTTTGATGATCTTTTGCTAGACTCGACTCACTGGAACACCAAAAATATTTTCCACTATTTCATAAAACTTCAACAAAAGCTATTTGTGCCTTGGAACTCCCTCACCAACCTATGGATGATTATATATATTGGAAGTTCACGGAAGATGGAAGATACTCATCTCGTTCTGGTTACTCCTTGCTTATGAAAAAAGGTTCATTGTCTTCTTTCTATGTTTCGAGTCATTGTACCGACTTTCAGTGGGATTTAATTTGGAATCTCCAATGTCAGCCTCACATTAATATTTTTCTGTGGTAAATGACTCATCAAATTATACCTAGATGTGCTAATTAGAAGGGGGTTAAAAATTAACTCCGTTTGTTATTTTTGCCATCTGACTTCCGAATCTATGAGTCGCCTTTTCCAAGATTGTGAGGTCATCAAACGAGTTTGGTTTGCCAGTCACCTTGGAGTTCGATCATAATCTGCCCCTAATATACCTTTTCTTTCATGCTTCCAAAACTTCTTGAGGTATTTATCCCGCACTACTGATGCAGATGTTAGTTGTGAGAAAATGCACTTTGCCCTTCTACATTTTTGCTTTGGAATCACAGGAGTAATGTAATTTTTGGAGGTTCCCCTGTCAACACTGTTGCCATTATACAAGAGGCTGATCGGCTATGCGCGCAACAACAGTTCCAGGTTCCCACAGAATAAACTCACTTAAAACATGCGGATTTATGTCCTTCTTTCTCTGCTTTACAACAATTTCACCACTGCATTGAAATCGTTGTTGCTTTCAATAAAAAGATGTGGACTTGGGCCTTTCAAATCCGCTACAATGATCTTGTTCTTCATGATTATAGTGACTGTTTTTGCAACTCTCGTCTTCATGCTGCCATCACAGCTCTAGTGGAGGCTATGACTTATGCCTCCGTTCGTAGACTTCAACCGATGCTGTTCAAAATCAGCAACAAACAACTTCTCCAGTTGCTTTACATAAGCGACATGCTGCCTATAGGCCCGATAGTTGTTTCTAATAGTTTTAGTCGTATCAAGTTTTTCTTAGATTGTAATCAAACATGTTATATTAGCGGTTTCTTGTAAATCTTGTTACATATTTATAAGAAGTAGTACACCTTTGTCGAAAAAAACGGCCCTTAATTATAATAGCAAAGTTTTAAGGACCTCAAAGTAACGACCATTCATCCCTCTATTACATACAACAAGTGAGTAGTATATATGTTTATTACAAATTCATATTTAAGACGGTTATATACGTCTTAAATTTAAGGCGGGTCGAGTAGTATGAGTAAGACAAAACAAAATGTATAGAAAAGACAATAAATTTGTCTTATATGCTCAAGTGACATGACACTTGACTCGTTCTAATGTTAAGACGGATGTAAGGATTTCATTTATGGTGGACATTTACATATTTTTTTTCCATTGTGTTAGTCTCGTCGAGATAAGTGATTTGAAAAAAAATATATATAAAAAAAAAAAAAAAAAAATAGACATCTGAGAAAAAAGTTATGATCGTTTGAAATTTTTTCGTTCTAAATCGAATTTATTTTATCCTAATTTAAGTCGTTATTAATTTTGTTGTTATTAGTTATTGTTTAATAATATATAAACATTCGTTAACTAACAGGTTTTTTTTGTTATTAGCCTAATTGTCGTTAAATTAGGAAATTTTCTTAATCTTTTATACTTCATCCGGCCCGGTAGTTTGTTAAGCTTTATTTTTGGCACAAAGACGAAGAAAAGTGGAGGAGATTATTTGTAGTTATTGTAATTGAGTGACAAGTGGACTAAGATGAATGTGGATGAACAAATCTATATCTATATATAATAATAAAAACACAAACTAAACATTCAACTTTTTGCCACATCAACATTTACACTTATTCACTCATTTTACCATCCACCTCATCAACAATACATTTCCTTAAAAAAAAAATACCACCAAACAATAACTCTTCATCTTCTCTCATATTTATTGCCTAATTTATAAAGAAAAGACCATCAAGCAACAATTGTTCACCCATTTACTTGTGTGAGGCGACCTTGAACAAGATTATTATAAAACATGTCATTTTAACGATTGTCTTTACTCATTGCTCTTTGTATGTTTAGGTCCATTTTTTTGTAAAACCATTTTACATAAGACTATTCTTTTATTTAAGGAGCAATCGAAGTAAAACATTTCGCGAAACCTACCATTTCATATATAGTTATTTTTCCAACACATTTAATCATTAAATAATTTTTCTATTATAGTGGTTAAATAAGAAGTCTTTGAAATAGAATGCATTAAGTACTTTTTCAATTATAGTGGTTAAATAAGAAGTTTCATACATACAAAAATATGAAAGTCCCGTGCATTGCACGAGTTGTAAAACTAGTAATACATTAAAAACCAAAACTTTTCTAAAATAAAAAGGTAAATAAAAAACTGGACGCCCTAAAATAAAATAGGTAAAGAAATGACTGGGACGAAGGGAGTTACACAAGAATGTGTAAAGTTTATTTTAATAAGTTGGCTAAGTTATAATGATATTCTTGGCGGGAAATTTGTAATGAATCTCTATTGTGCTTATAAATAAACATTTAGGCTTCCTTAACCATCCGACTTAATATTAAAACGGCTAAAGTATCATATTACTTGAGCCTATAAAACAAATTTGTTGTTTTTCCTGTATATTTGGTTGTTGTCTTATTTATAAACTTGACCTGACTTAAAATTTAAAACAGATATACTCATCCTAAATAAGAATTTGTGATAATATAAACGTATTACTCACTTGTTGTATATAACGGAGTAATGGATGGACGTTACATTGAAGTCCTTAAAGCTTTGCTATAATGTTTAATGCCCTCAAAGCTATACTTTTGAATATTTGGGGTCCTTGTTTTGTTGTTTACTCGGTAACATCTTGTAATTTTGGCTCCTATAATAATAAAAGGACAAATGCAATGGATGATATGGGCGTTGGGAACTTAGCCCATGAACTTGCTTGTTGATATGGGCCTTGTAGCTCTTCTCTCATGCATTTGTTTACTTAATGCATTTGTCAAAAAAAATTGATTTGAACCCATGAGTTCAAACTCTTCAAAGTAATATATTAAGCTTTAAACCATTAAACACCTTATTTTAATTATAAAATTATAACTAAAATGTACTATTCCCTCATCCCGGTCGTTTGTTTACTTTTGGTTTTGACACAAAGATCAAGGATAGATGACACGTGGTTGCCCACCAAAGACATTCCTTAAATATACAGGTAAATAATTGATTGAGACACCCCAAAATGAAATTGGTAATAAATGACCGGGACATAGGAAGTATTTATTAAAGAAAAAATGAGTAGAGTACTAATTACCATTCCATATTTTATACTTCATACAACTTTAATTTAGAGAACAAATATTCTAAAATATTACAGTACTTCTTGAGATGAAAGATAATGTATTGATTTTTCTTTGGCCCTCCGAGGACAAATTCTTGCATTCACCACCGCTTTAGTCTAGAAGAGTTGAAATGGTGCTAGCATTAACCCCGCGATTATAGCGAGCCAGTCGTTAGCTCGATGGACTTCCCTATACCTATGTTCCAGCTTGTTTGTCCAGCTCTCTGTTTGATAAGATCTTTGCATCTTTTTTAAAACCAAGAATTTGAGGTTGTTGCTGACGAGTTGATCCTCCTTAATAAGTTTAATACAAGAATGATTATGTATATGAATAATTATTTTGTCCAATCTTTTTTCAATTTATTACTTCCTCCGTTTTCATATGATGTACCAATTTGTTGAATATATGAGTGGAGTATTTTAATAAAATGGGTACATTATGTGAAAATGAAGGAAGTAGTATATATGAAGCAAAATTATACAATTTAACAAGTCGAAATCACATAAACAAGTTTAGATTGTGTGCATTGATGCATAGGCTCATAGCAATAATCAAAGACTATAGATAGATAACCAATGTGTTGGGTTTGTTTCATATCAAAGTTATCAAGTCCACAAACCATGTTCTGATTCAGATAAATATCAACTCAAACATCAAATGACTAAAGGAAATAAAATGAACTAGGGACAATTTCAGACGGTACGCATTAAAATCAGTCCATCAAATTCCCCCCACACACACGCGCCCTAGGACCCAGCTTCAAATACGTTGAACCACCCATTACGTTTCTCACATTCTTCATACAATAAATATAATAACAGTACGTACATCTAATAAACAACCAACGACAATCAAATTAATAATGGTAATTGGTAAACGACAATGTGACCACCTTATCAATACTGTTACGGTAGTCGGTACCGGTCCTGCATGGGATCATCTTTCCATTTCCGACATAATTATCGGTGACAATTTAGGAACATCCACCGGAAAGTTACCAATTTCGTCCATCCAGACGTTTTTCAATTTACCCGGGTCAACTGTACGCAATGCACGCCAAACCGCACTGTTACACTTGAAACCTGACCCAAACCCGATCTGCCAAATTCTGTCACCCTTCTTCACTCTTCCCTTGGCCTCTAGGTACCCAAATTCGTACCATAAGGAGCTACTAGAGGTATTTCCAAATCGATAGAGGGTCATTTTCGAAGGCTCCATATGCCAATCGGAAAGGTCCAAATTCTTCTCTAGTTCGTCCAGAACCGCTCTTCCACCAGCATGAATACAAAAATGCTCGAATGCGAGCTTAAAATCGGGTATGTAGGGTTTAATTTTCTTGATTCGGAAAATCTTTTTTCCGACTAGAGACACGAAAAAGAGAAGTTGCTCAGAAATTGGGAGGACGAGTGGACCTAGGGTAGTGATGTTGGCTTTTAGGGCTTCGCCCGCGACAGCCATAAGGTCTTTTGAGAGGGCGACGCCAACATAACCGGCGTCGTCCTCCTTTTGGAAGGCACAGCGGTAGCTCTTGTCGTCTGCACCTTTGTGGGTGCGGACCACATGGACGAGTTGGTATTTTGATCGGCGGCGGTCAGAGTTTTTGTTTGAGAGAAGAATGGCTGCCCCGCCCATGCGGAACAGGCAATTGGAAATGAGCATTGATCGGCTGTTGCCGCAGTACCAGTTTCTTGTTATGCTTTCCATGCTCACTACTAATGCGTACGTGTTCTTATGCACCTGTGTCATTAAACAAAAACTGGGTAAATTTTCGATCCAATACACAGTGGCGGAACTAGCATTTCTGAATTGCGTAGCAATATAAATACAACCAAAAAGTTGGAAGTAAACTTATTCTGGAGGGTACAAACAATAAATGGGCACGGTGGCACAGATAATGAAAATTGAAAAATGTGCCAAGGACGCGACTCGATAATAATTCGGCCCAAACTTGTTAACCAGCTTGTTCACGACCTTTAAAATCTCATAATAGATCTTAACTATATTTAATTTCAGTTCTAAATTGTGAGCTTGAGCTGGAATTGAGCTTGGAATTGGTCAAGCTCAAAAAATTAAAGCTCTAGCATGACATTCCATCCGTATTCACTTGTTTGATAGAGACCAGTTTTTTAAATCCCTAACTGTTTTTGTATCGACAACAAATATCAAAATTAGGTGGTACAAAAAAGTGTAAGAGGACCATACTCTCATTTTCATATAATCAATTTCCCCGCAATTGGTCCATATGTATATTGTCAAAATCTTGTACGACTAAAAATCTATAAGCTTGCATTTATTTATTGAATGAAACAAATAGATTGATTTCCGAACCACTTGAGCATATATAGAACGCAAATAACTCTACGACGATCGCAGTATGCGACGATACAAATAGTGACCATATTGTATTAAATTGCGACTATTTTTAGAACACTTTTTATTATTATAAAATGACCACCCTTAACAAAAAAATGATCACTATTCATCACAAAATGGTCACTTTTGTGAAATTAAACGGTATAACAATTGTACCTTAAAATTTTGTATATAGAAATATAGTTGTACTTGACAGTCTAGTTACAGTAAGCAGAATTGCACAAAGGCAAGAGAACTCAATCTTGTGGTACGCAGTTACGTAATCCGTGTTGATTATTTCTAATTATAGATACACTTGATAACTTAAATCATCATGTTTATTAAATGCCTCACCTACTTGAACATTTTTATTAAATGTTCTTATTGAATGGTCAACGTCAACTTAAGTAAATCACTCTCACTTTGACAATATTAAGTCTTTTAGTTGTGCATCTTAAAAATGAACTCAGAAAAAATTGCTATAGTCCATTTTTTCACGAAAAATCTTTTAACCTTTTTATTAACCGTTTTTCTAATTTATGTTCGCTCGCCACATAATAATTAGAAAATAAACAAAAAACAAGAAATAAACCTTGTTTGAAAAACAACCCAAAAACAAGTACTATTTTTCGTATAAATAGGAGGGAGTAGCAATTTATATGAGAACCTCCTATACAAACAATAATGTCATTTGATATTTATATTAATTATTTGGTTATTGGACTAATTATTTGTTGTATTCATGTAAGAGTCTTAGCTTATAAAAGACAAACATATAATCTCTATTACAAATGACAACATGGCAATTGGTTGTCGTTCTAAATCAAATGTGACAAAAGTTGCTCTATAATATTGGTGTTGGTTCATCATATTAAGAAGTAGTTCTCAATTTGTTTGATTTTGTACCCCTGATTTTACTATTATTAGTAAACAATAATGGAATAATACTAAGAAAGCCAATATAAATCCTTCTTCTAAAAGGCTTCAATTACTTTTATACGATGTCATATCTTTTGACTATAACGTATCAAGTTGATCAAATTATTAAGAGACACATTTACCATTATGGGAATACAATTTACTGTTGCTTAAATCGTTATGTTTAAATTGGACAAAAAATCACATATAATTTTTTATCACCACAAAATATTGGAAAAACATCATCTCATCTTTCTATTTGTAATGTTACGCGCATATTTCAGTTGTGACTTGTGAGTTGTCTTGTGAAAATAATACCACCCGGCCCTATGTTTACGATTATTCAAAGATACATTTAGATGGACCACAATTCATTTATCTAAACATCAATTATCAAACATATGATCTCCATTGCATTATAGAGATATACTCCGTATGAAGAATGGAAAGCTATTAATCAAGTGGACCTATGCCCTACCCATAAGGC
Organism: Silene noctiflora; assembly: GCA_009801015.1. Taxonomy (NCBI): domain Eukaryota; kingdom Viridiplantae; phylum Streptophyta; class Magnoliopsida; order Caryophyllales; family Caryophyllaceae; genus Silene; species Silene noctiflora. The sequence goes on along the minus strand of VHZZ01023391.1, from coordinate 20,742 downwards.
CATAATAAATCCCATGTAGTACGACCTAAAATTGAAGCTTAATATTAAATTCAGTATTTATAACATACTGCACCAAACAGTGATTGCCTTTAGTATAGGCAATTGGGTAAACAACTACCTTCACTACTTAGCCACTTACCACCGCCTGCACCTCTGGTTTAACCCATTCACTTTCTCAACCAACAGTTTTGGATTTATTGTTATGATGAGCTAATTGACATCCTTTACCTTTTTATCAAGTTGTACACTAATTAAATTCCTGAATCGAGAACCGAGTATATAATAACAAATAGCCTACAAATCATGCATACCATTATATTAGGTTAATTGCCCATTTTATCATAATAGTTAAATCAAAATCTAAATTACATTGTCTTGAATCAAATCTACAAAACTGTTTCCGAGCCCTAAAATTTTCACCCTGAGTTTTGACCAATTTACTTCAACGCTACAATATTGGATTAGATAAAAACATTGAATAAAACAAATACAATATTGGATTAGATAAAAACATTGAATAAAACAAATATCGTACTCCGTATATGGTATTGTGCCTTTTTATATTATTATCTTTCATTGTCGTTGTCGTTTCTTTATGTTTGCTCTTCATCCATAAGCCAAGGAATAATAGAGAATATACTTCTTAACGTAATTTTTTAATAAAAATAAATGTAATACGTGAAACATAATTACGACATTAATAATAATAATAATAATAATAATAATAATAATAATAATAATAATAATAATAATAATAACTCTAGTACGGAGTATTATGATGTAGTAACACGATTTATTGGTTTACCAACAACCCATATATAGGAACACAAATCAAATGACTATTAAAACCCTACGCGGAGAGGGCAGTCCCATAAATTGATTGACAATATTTACTGCAATATTGTCCTTGTTACTTTATTTTCTTTCTGCTATAATTTTTCATCGAAAGAAAATATCATTTCATTTCGTTAATTAAAAGTCATACATTAGCTATTTTTGTGCTTTTGGACAAGCCTAGACAACCCTATCTCCTCTCTAGATTTCTCCAAATTCACATTAAGTTAACGTCTACGACCTATAGTTATGTGAAAGAAATTATTATTAATTTCGCGGTCTCAATCACATGTTTATCTCTTATTTCGTATATTTTTTATAAAAAATATTTTAATGAAATGTAAACTAACGAGACATGCATTACACAATGTTTCTCTTTATAAAGGAAATATTAAATGAAGCCAATTGACGATAACCTAGTCTTACACCACTTTATTTGATAATTATAATGACACTTCACACTTGTTAATTGTTACTTGTTAGATATCACTTTCATCAACGGTCTTTCAATTTTCTTGAACTCATGCCTACTTAATGTAAACAAGGATAGTCATGATTAATTATACGGATTACGAAGTATTTATAAGTAGTTTTCCATTTACACTATAAAAAAGAACTAGTCAAAATTGTAAATTAATACTTCATCTGTTTTATCGAGTCCTTTATACGTTGTCAATTCTACAAGAATGAGTTCGACAAGTGTATGAAACCCATTGAAGTGAGGTGAATATGGAAAAATAGTACTTTTATTGTAAATGGTACTTGAACATGAACATTTAACCAACAAATTCGACTTTAGAAAATTTGGGGCCTCAAATAGAGTTACCCCTCTATTGGATAACTAAATAACTATTGCACTCTCGGACCACCCTCTACTAACAATCTAACACCACCAACTTTACATGATTCTTTTTATTTTGATCTTTATCTCTTATCGTATTCCCTTTGTTTTAATTATTTGTTTACCTTTTTAATATTTTGTAAGCGGTATTTTAATGAAAAGTAAACAAATTATTTTAACGGAGGGAGTAACAATTATGGTCATCCCAAAGAAACCCTAACTGTTATATGACCTAACATCAACTTATTTCCAGACCATATTATATGACAACAAGTCAACAAGGATGGTGATCATTTGGCAAGTTCAACTAACACAGAACAACAAAATTAACTTTTTAAAAACCCTAATAATTAAAAAGATTTAGTACAAAATCAAACCTGAAGAAGATCTTTAGCAAGATCAATGGAAATGAGTCCAGCACTACAACCCATACCACCAAGATTATACGTCATAATATTTCCTCTAAGCTTGTAATGGTTAACAACCATGGCTGACAAAGACGGCACTGGATTAAACAAGCTACAATTCACCACAAGTATACCTATCTCCCTCGCCTTCACCCCCGTCTTTTCAAGAAGCTCGTCAATGGCGACAAACATGAGCTTCTCGACTTCTTTTCTCGCTTCGTCGATTGTAGGTTTTGGTGGTATTTGGATAACAGCTTCCGGTAAATAAGTCTCATCCCCAATACTTGACCTCTCAAATATTTTCCTTTGAAAGTCAACGTTTTCTTGAGTGAACGTACCATATTGTACAATCCGGTCCATGCAAGTTCTCTTGGTTGTTTTCCGGTCTGATTCCGCTTTATAACACGCGAAATCGACCAAGTACACCTTCTTAGGCCGGCTCATGACGTAAACCGTCGCTAAGAAAATCAAAGTTGTTACACATAATACAACGGTTAAAAGGTTCATTTTCAAAATATTCCAAAGTTTACCATAGTCTTGGTTGGTTATAACATGGGTTGAAGACATGATCAGGAACGAAACCGGGATTAATGCGAAATACATGGCGTTTGAGACGAAGTAATGGTAACCTAACTTGACATATTTCAATTTTATTGAAGAATTGATATTTGTTGAAGGTTGAGTTTTTTCTTGAGAATGTGAAATATTAGTCATATTTTTGGAGGTAAGAAAAGGATGAGAAACTAATAATAATATCGTTAGTGTGAACAATAAATGTAAAGAGAAAGTAAGAGGGATGGTTGTGTTTCTTAGAATGAGAAATTGCACACTTTATATAGAGAGTTTTATGACATCGGGAAAATTAGCTAGTAGCAAATAGTAGCACTCGTTACCCTAATTTTTTAAGAAAAGGAATAAAATTATGGATTTTTGCTATCCAAAATTCTTAAATATGAACCTTAACATAAGTATAAATCAATATGAGAAAATTTCACTACCCTAAATTTTTTTTCTAGATTCGCCTTGTTAATGAGATCACACAATGTTGACGAAATTGACGAGTGAGAGTTTTGAATATGCAGAGATATTAATGTTATACATACGCAACTATATCTCAGTAAATGCTTAACATGTATTGCAACTTGATGGTCGGGAAAATATGCTGAATTCGTGAGCTTAAGTAATTGCTACAGCAACCTAATTAGGACAAATTTACAAAATATAAAACGAGTTAAATTATAGTGTACGTTTTTAATTCTTATTGGTTTTTTTAATATATTTCATAGACGAATCTAAGAAATAAAAACAAAAATCTCTCAATTAGTTATAAATAATAATTAAGCAAAAAATTGGACGAATCTAAGAAATCAGTTACGAAAACAAAGTAACTCATCTAAGAAATCAGTTACGAAAACAAAGTAACTCATCTACATTTGGTGGGTAGTTGCTATTCAACTATTTAAATATGGGACGTACTTTTTCACTTCACATACGGATTTTACTCTTTCACATACGCTTTTTGCCGTTTTACTTTGTTATTTTTTTTCATTCCCTCCCCCCGAATAATTTCTTTTTCTCCCTCCCCTCATCTACCGTCATCACCAACACCACCCGACCACCACCACTCCTTCACAACGCCGACAACTTGACCGCTCACTCGCACCCACTCCAGCCGTCCCGACTCCCAAACGCACTCCCACTCCGACAGTCCCACACCCAATTGCACCACTCAATCCAGCCGTCTAAAATACACAACCAAGACAAAAACGGCTGCAAACTTTCATATATACATAAATACATAACAAAGCAAGAAGACGAATCCATCAGCTCCTATGTGGAGTTCATTGACAAAGCAAATGAATTTTCAAACTAATGAAGAGTTTGGCGAAGAAGCAATTAACCCAGGAGTCAAGGACTATTAATTCCTATTCGTAAATGATTGTGCACACAACAAATGAATTTTATTAATTTTACTCAATAATTCTGATAATTTCAACAAAACATATTAAAAAATTTAAAACAGTAAAATTGTTTCGCTAATTGGAGAATTATAATTTGTTGTTCAGATTTTTAGAGTAATTAGATTCGATTTTAGGGAAAAATGTATACTTAAGAGTTAATTTGATTAGGTTTAGAAAAAGGGTATGATATGAAAAGTTTATGAAAAAATGTATGTGAAAAAGTAAAGTTTGTATGTGAAAAAGTAATTCCATAGTCAAGACTTTCTTAGTTGAAAAAAGTATTAAAGTATATCATAAGTCATAACATGTTTTCTTTTTTTCTTTTTGGTTTAAAGGGAGTTATAAGGACGAATTTAACGCTGACGGGATTCAAACCCTGGTCATGAGTATCACCTTAGATGACTTTACCAACTAAGTTAACATGTGAGTATAAATAAGGGATGAAGTATAAGTTGAGGCGGACCAAAAAAAAAAAAAAAAAAAAATACTCCATATGTATTTTGTTTTGTATGTTAGGTCGTTAGTAATGCCATTAACGAAATTTGTTATTTATTTTCTTGTTTTTGTTATGGTTTAAAAATGGATAGAAGTAGCAAAAGTGCTAATACTAGGGTGTCATGGAAGATCAAATGGCATTGCATAATAGAGTATTAATTAGAGTGGTCACGTCCTCCTAATTTGATAGTAACAAATGCAGTCACTGTTCCGACAATTGAGTAAATTGAATGATGGTTCCCTATCAATTGCAATTACGGAGTATGAGATTAATTGCTTTCTTGTGAAAACATTTGTTTTGTTTCATTTGCTTATGGTAGTTCGGCTCACTTACGTTGCATGCTATTTTTGTTAACTAGAAAAATAATTTTGGTTCATATAAGGTTTGTGTTGTGATTCACTTTTTTTGTTTGAGAAATACTCCCTCTATCTTGACATTAATATCCTTTTTAGATTTTAATATATGGTTAACCATGATTGTTAATATCTCCAAATATATAAGGATAATAGGTTGAAAGACCGTACGTTGTATGGTTTAATGAACTTAGTTATTTAAAAACAAAAATTATAAATAAAAGTCGTTTAATAGGGGTTCCAAAATTCAATTTTAATGAATTTGTCTAATTATAAGTAAACTAATGACCTCGTGTAACTACTTTTTTAATATACCAAAAAGTTCCCGTCCCAGTCATTTGTTTACCTTAGCTTAAAATTAAACCTGACAAACGGGTCGTTCGATTCAGTTTCAGATCGTTTTAAATCAGTTCGATTTAAATCTGGTTGACCTCAATTTTGATTTCACTTCGATTTCGATCGGGTTTATTTTAGTTAGCAACTTTAATCGGTGTATGCTATTTCGAGTTGCGTACAGTTCAGATTGGGTCTAATTCAGTTCAATTGAGTTTCGGTTCATAATTTTTTGAATTGAGGGTAAAAAAAGCAGTGTAATAAATGTACCTTATACTTTTCAATTTGAATGACAAAATTTATATATCATTAATGAATAAAGAATAAATGACAAAAATACCTAAATATTAGTGTATCATTATAAAATAAAGAATAAATGACAAAAATACCTAAATATTAGTGTATTTATGAGAAAATAAACATTTTTCATTCAGGTCAGCCATTTCAATTCTTATCAGTTCAGGTATCATTCGGTTATTATTGAGTTCGATTCGTTTCCGGTTCAATTCGGACTGAGTCGGGTTTCGGGTACTTTTGAGTTTACTCTTATTGGGTGTTCAATTGATTATCAGTTCAGATGTTTTCGATCGGTTTTTCTTGTTGGGGTTTATTTTTCCAGGTCTAATTAAAAGACTCTTCGCAAAATTTTTTTTTAAAAAAAAAGAAACAAATAAATAATTAAGACGAATTAAGTTATTTTGTAGATATAAAGTGGAGGTAAAAACTTCATTCTCTCGATGCCGTATTTTATAATGGCTTATTTGCCAAAAAAGTGAATACTAAACTAAGTTTGATTTATAAATTAAAATTTAAATAAATTATAATATTGCTATAATGATAAGACGATGACTACATTTCACAATTTCACATCTATCTATAATCTATAATCTATAATCTATCTATCTATCTATAAATATAATAAAAAAGGCATGACAATTGATCACACTGCACCATTCCCTCTTTTATGAGTGTTTTAAAAAGCCACATCATCTTCATTTTATAAAAAAGGAAAAGTTTAAGAAATTTGTAGCATTAACTACAAATTAAACACAAACATTAAAATGTATTTTTTTATTCCTAAAGCAAATTAAACAACAATTAAATATGAGAGTAAATTTTATATTTTAGGTTTTTTTTTTTCGTTAGAAGAAGTTATATAATACAAATAATAATCACGTCACATTATTCTAATTAAAAAATTACGTCACATTATTCTAATTTTACTTCATTTGCAAAAGTTATATACCCCTCAATTTAATAAATTGGATACATAAAGAGACTATAAAAATAATGTAACTTATTTGTTCATATAATTTATCTCAAATATTCTATAGAGTAACAAAATTAATAAATACTACTGCAAGAATAATATGTACCCTAAGGGAAATCAACTAAACCAAGTTATCCAAAAAAAAAAGTATGGCGAGGAGAAAACATATAAAATAAATAAAGCAAAAAAATAAAATAAAAAAAATCACATACTACAAGTAAAAACAAAGAAAATAAACAAAAAGAAAAAACAATTGACAAAACCCGCCACCCCCTCTCACTCCAACACCAACCAATCAACCCCGTCCAGCCCACCACCAAACTGACATGCCCCTCTCAATAAACTACTCACCACCAGCTCATACTGCTCACTGTTCATCCCAATCCAGCTTATACATACTAAAATAAAACGAAGAAAATAATGAAAARTGAAAATGAATAAATTTAATTTGTAATAACCGAATCAATACATGGTATAATTAAATTTGGATACTAATTCAAGAAAACCAAGAAATTTGATAGATAATATTAATAGTAATGTCAAAATTAGCTTTAGTGTGCCACAAAAATACATTATGTAAGCTAATGTGRGTATTATTTCGTAATAATATTCTCAAATTTATATTATAGGATCTTAAATTGTGACACTATAATTCTTAACACAAAGCACAATGTTTCAAACTATTTTTATGTAAGAAAACATTGGTCAATGTTGAAACTAAACAAATTAAGGACGTATCGATTATTCAATTGACATGGTTAATTTTGTATCCCAATTCCGAATATTCATTTAAAAAGTTTTAAGTACATTAATACATTACTACATAAACTTACCCGGTTACTCCTATAATATCTTAATTCATGTGAAATTGGATAGTAAGATGCAATACTTGGTACAAAGATGTCAACATGTTTCACACCAATGAGGTTACGTTTATGTTGGATTTATACAATTAATCTCGAACGCACCCGTAATTTTCACGGGTAAAAAAAACTAGTTAGTACATAAAAAAGAACAAAAGAAATGTAAAAATTAAAGTTGATAGATTAACATTTATGGTAATCATACTTAAAGTTTCCAGGAAAAGAAAGGCATTATAACGTTAGTTATATAACAATCATTGCTTCAGAAAAAAAAAAAACATATTTATAAAATCGCTAAATCTAAGTAGGAAAAACAAATATACTTAAACATATGTGTAAAAATAAAATGCTAAAATAAGTTATTAATTCAACTAAATTCACATAATATATATAGGTATTTTTCAAAATGAGTCATCACTCATCACTCTTCTTTTTCTCATATTGGTAATAATAACTAGATTCATATAATATGGAGTTATGAACATATGGTAACCACATCGACTTGTTTTCTACTTAAAATGGATAGCATTGGTCTGAAGGAAGAATTATCATTTGCAATTTTTGCTACTCCCTTTATTAAGTTAATGATTATACTTTTTATTTTCCTAAAAAATCTATGGGTTGAATACTTGGACCCGTATCTGGCCCAAATTCATCGGGTCTGGGATTTGGATCTCGACGTTTTTGACTAGGCGAATTCGAGTTGGATATAAGTAACGCGTGTAACATCCCCTTCTTACCCGACCAAGGTAATCGAGAGATTTTACCATCTCGGTTTCCGAGGCAGTGAATCAGAAATACAATTAAGCAACATTTTATATAAATAACATATTTAGTGAATTACAAAATGAATAAATGAACAACAAACGTTATCTGGCCTAAATCCATCCACCACAACTCCACAACCACCTCACTAGATCCAGGAACACGTCCACGGTAACAACAACCCGGTGACGACATGTAACACCCCCAAAAGCCGAGAGCCTTCCTCTAGGCTACCACGACTCATGGAGGGGCTACAAGGCTTGGTTTCCCAAGCTTTGTAGTGCGAATTTCGACAATGAGCAATTTAAGACAAGTTATTATAAAAAAAATAAAAAGGGAACTAGATAAGTTTAGTTAAGCGATTAAATACAAGTCTTGGAATTTAACACGAATCCCCGAATTTATACAACTATATTGAATTAAAGTTGAGTCGACTGTTTAGTCAAAAATATAGTAACGAAAGTGAAGACACTATGATGAGACCTCTACAAGCCTCAAAGAAATGCAAGTGCAACCTGTCAATTCATTGCTCCCCATATGGGTTGAAATCATCATATGGATCGACACAGATGTTCGAAAACCCTTTTGGTTAGTCACGACAATATAAAATGTCCAACAAGATGATATGGATGTAAGAAGACTATCTAAATGTATGATATGATGATTAGTGCAATACAACAAGGATATGAATGAAGCTCCGCACCACCAACACCACACCGTTACTGGGACACGCCCCGACGTACCCACAACCCGTTGACGGCACTGTGGCAACGCCACCAAATAACCCGGACCGCAGTCCGTACAAAGATACTCTAAACACGTCGGTGGTACCGGGCCTGAGAGCGACTCGGATCCCCTGACAGGCGACATGTCTCAACCACATGTGCCCCTCCATAACTCAAGTCCTAAATGTGCACATCCCTCTTGGAGCAGGAAGCTCCAAGAGGCGACTCAAGCGCAAGACGGTCTCCCAACCGTCTTACGTCTCCAAAATAATCACCAACCTCCACCAATCACCACCATCCAACATCTCAATACAACACAAGTGTCCAACGATACATATAAGGCAAATAAAGTTCATATGCATCCATTTAAATCATTTGAAACAAGGTATAATAATGATTTCACCCAACCTTTCCCAAATGCTCATGTTATAAGGCAATCCATAATGACATGTACCAACCCAATTGCCAAAATACCAACATAACCAAGTAATTCTATCACAATTCATGAAACCCTAATTACCAATGTGATTGTTCTTCTGCCACTAACATGGAATATGTGAAATCCATGAATTAAATGCATTGTAAAGCATCTATACTACCAAGACTAAGTAGAGAGAACCCTACCTTTGGTTATTCTTCACACACACAACCACCCAAGCTAGAATGCTCTTCTATTAAGCCTCCTCCTATACAATATATAGCTATCTATCACAATAAATACTAATACAACAATAATATTAACTAATCCCTCAATTAGTCCCTTATTAATAAAGTTAAACCCTAATTAAATCCCTAAGATAAACCTCTCAATAATTAGGGTTTACTACACTAATTAAAAGAGGAAATAAAAAGGAAAAATCAACTTACAACTCAAAGGATGAACAAAGGAAGATTTGATAGATAAATCTTCACCACAAATATGAAACAAGGAGATAAGGTTTTTAGACAGAAACTTGGAGGTTTTTGAAATGAAAGGATAAGGGTTGGTGAGTGATTGTGAGGTGACAACAAAAGGAAGAAGAAAAAAAAAGAGTTGGTCCACAAAGCATTATGGTGCGGATCCGAGTGACAGTGATAACACTCGGTTGAGTGCTCGGTCGAGTGCGGTCCACTCGACCGAGTAGCTCGGGTACTTGGTCGAGTGAAACCCACTCGGTCGAGTAAAACCTTCTACTCGGCAGAGTGGACAAAATGATAAGTAGCATTTAGCCGCATTTTACCCCGCATTTATTCCTTATTTCGACTCGATTTTACGTGTTTAATTAATTAAAAGCTCATTTAATTACTAATTTATAATAATTGGTCGTATTAGTTATATTTAGTAATTAGTCGGTTTATTATTATTATTA
>VHZZ01023365.1:11698-27991 GCA_009801015.1 Silene noctiflora | reverse complement strand
ATCTGTATCATTATACAATTAATCAATTTACCTATAAAGGGAATTGTCCAAGGTGTGACCTAAAGGGATCAACCGATCACCACCGTCAAACGATATTAATGTCAAACTCTAGATAGCCAATCATTACTAATAAATGATGATCAGTTGACTTTATTGAAGAATCATTCCTTGAGTATTCTTATATTGAGATTATAACAATGATATTAAATCATCGTTGTGATCGCACTATTGTTGAGGACACTTACTCCAACAATATGTTTATGTATTGTATGGTTATCATTGATGTGGTTTTTGTGGCATTTAGATATTGATGATATTGTTAGTGTTGATTTTGGAGCCATTGTCGGGAGATGGTCTTCACCCCCATGTTCGCCTCTTGTGGCTCCCATCACAAGGGGGATTTGCACATTAATGATCTAGGTGCACTCGTCGCCATGAGCGGGTCTTTAGGGTGTGTGGTTGCGGTCTACTACTGGCTTGGGAGGGTTAGCTGTTGCGATGGGTAATATGGCAAGGCTAATCACTGCGGCGTTTAGTCGTGTCCGAACTGCGTTTGAGACACTGATTCTTGGAGTTGGAGGTTGTTGTGTACATGAATTGTTGTTTTGGCTTATTGATTTGGTTGTCTTGTAATTTATTGTATGGTTCGTTGACCCTTGTTGTTTTTCCAATACCGGTGTGATCCATTGGGGGATGGTGAGCAGGTGTATAGCAAGTTGGATGACTGAGCTATGTGTGACTTGGATTGGGATGCCGCCGAGTTTATAGTTGATTAGCTTCCGTTGGGTTTAATAGACTATGATGTATTAGAGGATTCAATTGTTTTATTTTCAGTTTTGGAACTTGTAACCATTCTTACTTTACTTCGTTTAAAAAGTGTTTCTTTATGGCATATTTGATGCATACAACCTCGGGTAACCAAGATGGTAGAATTCTCCTCTACTAAGGTAGGGCTTGGTAAGGCACTGATGAGTCATAATTATATACACTTTTATGCCTCCCCTTAGTTACTTTTGAGACAATTTTGTGCTATAATATGTCATTTATATGCCGTTTATGTTAGAATGTCGATACTTTCGCCATTTGGTGGATGCATATTAGATGCATTTGTGGAGCAATTGGATAGTAATGAGCACCATGGAGTCGGCGAGACAAAGTGCCAAGAAGATGGCACAGAAATCATGGAAGAAAGACGGAAAGAAGCGAAGAAAACGACAAAATAAGCTGGAAACAGAGGTTCATCGATCTAATATTGGATGTACTAGATCTAGTACACTTGTACTCAATCGAGTAAGCCCAAACTCAATCTAGGATCCAAATCGTTAAAGACTTTTCCGGAACTTTCCTTAAGTTGGTTTACTTGTAATATAAATAGGAAACTCATGCCTCTTAATTAGGTGACGCTTATGTTACACTTTATTTACATTATATCTCCTAGAAATATCTGAGATTAGTTTAGCTATTGTGGTTCTTCCTGATCTACACCTTTGTTTTACGGTATTTGTTAATCTTTCCTCATCAATTATTAATTCAAGTTCTAGATTTACAATTGCTTTCTTGTTCATCTTATTCATGCTTTTAATGATGTTTTTTTCCTTCACTTTATTGTTGTTGTTATTATTACTATGAGTAGCTAATTTTATAATCTAGGGTGAAAGAGGGTCTAGGTTGATTAGAAGGGGGTTTATCTTAATGAATTAATTGTTAAGATGATTTTAGTTGTTGTTCAATTGTTGTCTTAAATCAAGTTAATTAATTATTGGCCAGGATTAGTTAATTAGTCTTGCAAACAAGGATTTTCACCGACCGGGTTAAGACTATTATAGGCTGCGATAATTAAATAGACTGACTTATTTATAGCGACCGCATGTTAAGTTTAGATCTAAAGAGCATATTAGAATTGACCAATCATATGACCATAAACAACATAATTTCTCTATTAATGAGTTAAATCACACCCCCAGATAACTGACCTAGTGAATCTGATCCCTAGACTCCTTTAATATATTTGAATTCATCTTTATTTACCTTGCAAATTAGTTTTAGTCAAACAACTAAACCTTCAAGAAATTTTTACCTTAAGACGGAGTAAATTAATAACAAACAAGATTATTACCACCTCCCCATGTATACGATACCCAACTTACCACTGACTATTAGTTAGTACCGTGTTAGGTTTACTTTGATTAAGGTGATAAAACTTTAGTCTTGTCAAATTTGGTACTGTTGTCGGGGAGGCAACAATTTTCTGTATGTTTTTCTTTAGCTTGTCTTTCGTCTCAGGGAACTTTAGTTCCTTGAGATAGTTTTTATTTTTTTCTTCTTAGTTTTGTGTATGGCCAGGTCTAATAGGTAGGAGATTATACCTTTTGATCCCGAACTAGAGAAGGCTTTTCGCGTCAGACAGAATTTTCACAGAGAAGTTAGTCAAGGGGGAGACTTGAGTACACTTGAAGCCGATTACGAACAGTTTATTTTTTCATAATACCCATCCTTCCAAGAGGACACACCGGTTTTTTACGTTGATATTACAGTGCCTAAGATGCCTACTCTAGCCAGTCATTCTGAGCCCACTCAAGCTTCTATTCCTAAAGGATTCAAGCTCCGTACTACTGATATGGGTACCTTCGAGATTTGCCCATCATACATCAATTTGGTGGAGCGAAATATGTTTGGAGGATGACCTAGTGAGGACCCTGCTAAGCATATGGAGAAGTTTACTGACTACTGCTGATGTAACTCAAGATCAAGTAAAGCAGGTGCTCTTTCCTTTGTCCCTACAAAATGGTGTTACGGACTGGCTTTGCGATTTAGATGTGGAAGCACATGGTATTACTGACTGGAATACACTAGCTCTGGCATTCTACAAGAAATATTACCCACCACGAAAGACTAATGCTCTGAGAAGCAAAATTACAAGCTTCAAACAAGGTCCCACTGAACATCTGAATGAGACATAGGTTCGCTTCAAGAGACTAGTTCGTTCTGGCCCACATCATGGTTTTGAGATCTGGTTTCTATGCAACCAGTTCTACAATGGGTTGTACGATGATCATAGAGCTCTTCTTGATTCTTCTACCAATGGGAGATTCCAGAACAATACTACTAATGATGATAATGCCTTGTATTTGATTTATGAGATGGCTACTCACACTACTGAGTATGGTAACCCAGAGGTACTAGAAGAGGGGTGGTTCATATAGTGTAGTTGCAGCTCAGTTGGAGCCATTGACTGCTCAAATTTTTGAATTGAAAACGTCCCAATCATTGGGCTAGAAAAAGACGGTTCACGCTATGGTTCAGCAAGAGATGTCTTGTGAACGATGTGGAATTGAGGGTCATACTGCAGCAAGGTGTATGAGTACGATAGAACAAGTCCATGCTTTCCAGTCTTTCAAGCAAGGTAATCCTTATTTTAATTTATTGACCGAGAGGAGTCAGAATGTGCTCAATCCTACCACACCGCAGAACAATCCCTATGTCATTCCCCAGAATCGCGGAATTTAGCCACTAGGTAATTTTGTTAGGGAAAACCAAGGAGGTTAAAGCTTTAATTATCAACAATTTCAACAACTGCAACCTCCTCCACCAGCTCCAAGTAATGATATGGCAGAGATGAAAGCTATGTTGCAACAAAGTTTGATGATTCAACAGAATCAAATAGCTCATAATAAGATGTTGGACACCCAGGTTGCTCAGTTAGCGGTCCAAAATCCTTCTAGGAAACCCGGAAACCTTCCTCCTCAAAGTAAACAAGCACATGAACAAGTCAATGTTATTTCATTGAGTAGTGGTACTTCATATCAAGGTCCGTTGATACCCATTGATGAAGATGCTAATCTAGAGTTAAATGTCGATAATGATATTCCTATATCTCGTAAAACAATGCAAAGCGAGGAAGAAGCCGAAAAGAAGGTCCCTCTATTGAGTAGCCCTGAACTCGATTGAGGAACCACTGAAGAAATCGCATCGTCTCGACAATTGAAGACCCTCAATCGAGGTAAGTCAAAACTCGATCGAGTACAGTCAATCATCAATCGAGGTACACTATACTCGATTGAGGGACCTCTACACCTGTTGACGGTGATTTTAATGTTGAGAAAAAGATGAAACAAATCGAGCCCATTAAAATTGCACTTCCCTTTCCATTTCGGCAGCAAAAGACCAAGCTAGATCAGCAGTTTGGTAGGTTTGTGAAAGTTGTAAAGAACTTACAAGTGAGTGTACCATTTACTGAGTTGGTCACTCAAGTGTCGGCCTATGAAAAGTTTTTGAAGGAGATATAGACAAAGAAGCGATCATTCAATAAAGTGGAGACGGTTGTATTTACTGAAGAATACAGTGTTGTGTTATAATCCTGATCACCACCTAAGCTTAGGGATCCAGGGAGTCTTTCTATTCCTTATTTTATTGGTCGTTTAAATGTCGATAGTGCTCTATGTGAGTTAGGTGATAGTGTTAATGTCATGCCATATAAAGTATGCAAACAACTAAATATGGGTAAACTTACAATTAAAAATATGACCCTACAGATGGCTAACAGCTCCATTAAGAGTCCTATGGGTGTCTTAGAGGATGTGCCAGTCCGAGTTAGAATATTCTTTATCCTAGTTGACTTTATAGTGATAGATAGGGTCGAGGATTCCCGAGTCCCTATTATTTTAGGTCGACCATTTCTTCATACTGCAGGGGCGTTCATAAATGTTAAGAATGGGAGTCTTACACTAAACGTTAGGGATGATAAGATCACTATTAGTCTTCATAATGCGAGGAGGCATCCCAAGTTACATGCCACTTGTAATGTGATTAATGTTATTGATCCTACTTTTGATGAATGTCTTGCTTTATGTTGCAGTAAGGATCCTATGGAGGTCAACGTGAAGTCCAATACTGATAATGAGTCATACACTTAGCGTGAGGAGGTTGATGAGATCGAAAGGTTGATCTATAGTGACGAGCCTCCCCCAAATTGGTTTACATTCATGATGAAAGTGGCGATTGGGAAGCTGGGCTCGTGACTACTCCTCGAAAGGTTGAGGTGATATATTATTTTCCCTTTGATACTAACTTGAAAGGTGGTGAATAATCTTTTATTTCTTGACCTTCTCCTATCCTAGAGGATAGTTTGATGAGGCCTTCTAACTTATTGTTACTTTTCTATGAATCAATTGTATATTGGTGCTACTTATACCTTTGTGTAGCACATGCGCATATTTTCGATCTACTTTTGAGGGCATTGAGTTGTTTTGATTATGTTCATGTGGGCAATTAAGCTTTTTGAACGGAAGAAAGAAGGTCGTCCGGGACCTGCAACTCGTCACTACATCCCCGACTTTGCAGCTGGTTTGGGGGAGTTGGCTATCTCTACATCTAGTACTATCTTTCCTTATATTTTATTTTATTGTATTATCTTTATTTATTATTTTTGTTCCCCTTCTCTTTTGTTAGTAGTGTCATATAGGCTGTTGTTGTTGAATATCTGTGATTGTTGTATGGTTAGGGTCACAATGAGGACACCATGACATTTAGGTTTGGGGGGAGAGTATTATTTCAGTTGTGTGATTTAATTTATGTTATGTGTTAAAATATATATATAAAAAGATCCATAAAAATTCAAAGATTTAGAAAATCCAAAAAAACATTTTTTTCTTTATTTAGGTTGAGCCTTGGTGAATTAAATAGCAGTGATGATAATTTGCATTGTTTTTGCGTTTGAATCCCAATTTAGCTATCCATGTACATTGTTTTGATTTCTTATTTATGAAAACAAAGCTCATAACCCAAGTCTTGACCGTTTTTGACATGCCTTATGCTAATTAGATTTGACAAACTTATGTTGGTAAACTACTTCAATTCTGAGGTCTATAGAACTTTCTAGGCCAGGAACATTAATAAACTGGTCTCATTGTTATTTAGGCTTGAGTGTGGTTTCTTCTTGTGGAATATGTAATATCAAACTGCATAAGGTGACATTAGTTTTTTTGATACTTCTATGCGTTCATTTGACTTGAGTACATGAGGAAAGACGGTTCTTACTGTTCAAATAAGCCTTACATTACCCTTTGTTTAGCAAGTTTGAACCCTTGTAGCCGTTTTATATCTCATTTAATAACTGCAATCCTAGAATTTGCCTACCTTATCGGAACAGTCGCAGTTGCTTGTTTGTCATGTCTACTTAACTAGTATGGTTGAGATTGGACGATATTTTGTCTTGTGGGTGTAACAAGTTTTGTTAGCAATTGTGTTGTATCTCTTATGTTGGAAAAAGAAAAAATATGAAGCAAAGAAAAGAAAAAAAAAAAAAAAAAAAGAGAAGAAAAAAGTAAAAAAGAGAAAGAAAAAAAAATTGCTTCATTCGGTTTTGCTAAGAGATCATAAGGACGGTTAATAGAGTCTAATGCTCTTTTGGTGGGTAATTTATTATCTCTCATAAGTTGTGAAAGTTGAAATAATTTCTCTAGTTTGGTCAATTTATGCTTAATATTGTAAAATTTGTTTTGGTTAGTAAGTGTAGCTGCGGCTACCGTCTTAGCCTCATATATCCATACGTGTCTTAGCACAAACCACTTTTATACCTTCACCCCAATTGCCACCTTATTGTCCTTGATACGTGTATTTTTGTCTATGATGTGGATGCGTATTAGTTGGAGAAATTTCTATCACATTAGATTGCATGCATGTTTCATAAGTCGAGTGAGTGTTCTTATTTCTTCCTATCTTCACATATAACTCACCCTTATATACTTATGAGTGAATGAATAAATCTGCGAGAATCCGACTAATTTGTCGTGCAAGATCGAAAGGTATTTGGCGTTTGTCTTTACTTCGGTATCATGTAACATCTTGGGACTTGAGCTGCGTTTTCTATTACCCGTGCCTTTGAATTCGTTTTATTGGTACAATTTGGTCATTACTTTGTTATATATATGGATCGCTTGGGATTTGTATGTGCATTAACATTAGCCCTGAGTTATTCGTTCACCATTTGTATGATTGCCTTTTGTATTATGTTAGTGCTTTGCTTGAGGGAAAGCAAAAGGATGGTTTGGGGGAGTTTGATGAGTCATAATTATATACACTTTTATGTCTCCCCTTAGTTACTTTTGACATGGTTTTGTGCTATAATATGTCATTTATATGCTGTTTATGTTAGTATATCGATACTTTCGCTATTTGGCGATAAGATGCAGATTAGATGCATTTTTGGAGCAATTGGATAGTAATGAGCACCGCGGAGTCGACGAGATGAAGTGCAATACGATGGCATGGGAATACAGGAAGAAAGACCGAAAGAAGTGAAGAAAATGAGAAAATAAGTTGAAAACAGCGGTTCCTCGATCTAGTATGGGGAGTACTCGATCAAGTACACTTGTACTCGTTCGAGTAAGCCCAAACTCGATCTAGGATCCAAATCGCTTAAGACTTTTCTGGAACTTTCCTTAAGTCGGTTTATTTGTAATATAAATAAGAAACTCATGCCTCTTAATTAGGTGACGTTTATGTTACACTATATTTATGTGAACCCCCGATCGATAACATAAATTAAACATAAGTAAAAACGGCAGAAAACATGAGATTTTCAAAACTTTTCAAACATAAATAAAATCCAAATCGAAAGCGGGTTCAAAATACGAAAAACATGCGGAAATATAAATAAGTTATACAACGATAAGTCTGGGGAAAATATATCCCACGAATATAGTGTAACGTTGAGTACGGCTGGTAAGTCTAACGGCTAATGACTACATCTAGGTCCAAGGTGTCATGCTTGCTAGCCCCACACGTCTTCACCCAACAACTGCATCACGAACCTGTCATTCATGAGACATGAATGTCACAGTCGGTGGGTAGTAACTCAGGGTTCTCCCAGCCACAATACATCAAATCGAACTTAAACAAGCACGATAAATACGTAAGCATACAAGATATTTGATCATTAACTTCATACTTAACATAAACTTGTTCAACCAACGCAAGACGATATACAACGATCCATAAATGATAATAGATGAGAGACAAATGTAAGCATATGAGAATGATATGATAAAAGTAATCCAATCATAAAAGTAATGAACATCCAATCATAAAAGTAATAAACATCCAATCATAAAAGTAATGAACATCCAATCATAAAAGTAATAAACATCCAATCATAAAAGTAATGAACATCCAATCATAAAAGTAATGATCATCCAATCATAAAAGTAATCCGACTCGGAGGCCAACTTAAGGCATGTCCGAATCACGATTATGAACGAGACAACCAAGTAATGAAAGGAAGTACGTAATCCAATGAAGTACGATCGATGACTACACAACGCCATGAAAGAAAATTACCCACTAGACATATACAACCCTTGGTAGAACGACTAGCTAGGTACGTTCTAGCCTAAGACCTGGATCCAGACTCTCGGATGGTAAACCCCAACCGATTCGACATGTGGATAAACCTCCACATCCAAGACTCGACACACTCGAGTATCCCAATTGGTAAACCCCAACGGGACGGAAGATCTAAGTGGAAGTCTAATCATAGAGGTAGGTCAATCATAACCGGAAGGTAAACCCCAACCGATCCACTTACGGATTATCCTTCACATTCAAGACTCGATACAACTGAACCAGAAAGTAAACCCCAACCGATTCAACATGCCAATCAATGAACATAGCTCATTTTATATTACAAGATGATAATAAAGTTTAAACAACAAATCTTAACAAGGCATAAAGAACATGGGATAAAACAATGAGGAAAAACAAGCAGAGAGCCCCAGCTGATCCAAGTGACCGGCTACCGGCCAACCGGCCCAGCCAACAGCTTACACAAAATTTTCCAAAATTATAATAGAGGACTCCCAGCCGGTAGTGGACCAGCCGCCAGTCCACCGGCTGGGGACACACCCACAACCAGAAATTACAAATTTGGAACAGAAACTCCCCAGCCGGCCACTGGACCGGGCGCCGGTCCACCGGCTGGGTAAACCTGACATTTGAAAATCAAACACAATATTTATACGACTCCTAGTCGGCCACTGGACCGGTCGCCAGTCCACCGGCTGAGCATACTTGGCAATTAAGATTTCAAACCCAACATACAGACCACTCCCAGCCGGCCACTGGACCGGCAGCCGGTCCAACGGCTGGGACACACCCAACCAATAAATTGAACATTTTTGAAACACAATGTTCCCAGTCGGCTGGCAGACCGGCAGCCGGTCCACCGGCTGGGGACACCTGTTGGCGAAATTCAGCAACGTAACTCATTTTTCTCACAAATTTACATTTTCCATAAGACGGTAAACATGTAGAATAAGAAAACCAGCATTTAAGCCAACAACCATCCAACATATGTACCATCTATCAATCAATTGTTTACATTTACCCATTTTTCATGAATTCTTACTAGAAATAACATCAAACATGTTAAAAATGTCATCTTTAACACAATCCAATAATCAATACATCTAACCATCCATAATTCACAAGAGTTTGACATATGAAACCATAAACAAGTTTGAAACATCATAAAGCATAAAACTTTATCAACTTTAACATCCTTAAGACTACAAACACACATATATTCACATAGAAATGATGCAAAGTCGAGTAACCCTTCATCGTTACCTTTCGCTTCCTAGTCTTTGAGCAAGTCTTCAATTATGTAGGAGTCGGCCTCCGGATAGTCTTAGTTTTCACCTAAGTGCAAAATAAAGTGTGTTAGATGCAAAATCCTCCATAATAAGGATATGGGAATTTCGAAATTTTTGAATAGGGGAGGAAAACCGAGACTTTCTTACTTATTAGGAAGGAGAAGAAGAAAAGGAAGAGAACGGCGCGAAAATCAAGGAAAACAGTTGAGGAACGAAGAAGATATGAGTGTCTTAAGCTTAGAGAAATTTTGTGTAAAAATGGTGTTTTCTTGGTGAAGAGAGAATGCTGAGAATAAAAAGGAAGGAGAAGGGTTGTGAGAGGGTTTAGTGGAAAAATGGTATGATTTGGGTCCTTAAACCAACTTAGGCCCAATACAACTCGAATGAGTCGGAATTCACTTATTTTACGTCTAGAGGTTACTATACATTCAAGACGGGACGTTATATTATATTTATATATACTTTATACGCAAAATATATCTTTATTAAAAATAAGCTTTAAAAGTAAATTAATTTAACTAAAATAGCTAAGTTACTTTCAGAAACCGTTTCTAAAATTCTCGGGTGTTACAATCACCCCACCTTTTAAAATTTTCGCCCTCAAAACTTGAAGAAAAGATTGCCTCAATCAAACAAGGTAGGATACTTGCGTCGCATAGCGGCATCCGGCTCCCACGTCTCCTCTTCCACATTGCCACATCTCCAAAGGACTTTCACCAACGACACGGTCTTTCTCCTTAATTGCTTTTCCTTCCTATCCAAGACTCGGATCAGTCTTTCCTCGAATGACAAATTAGGCTCAAGCTCGGGGAATTCCTCTTGCAACACATGACTAGGGTCACTAATATACTTTCGGAGTTGAGAAACATGAAACACGTCATGCACCTTGCCCAAACTCGGGGGCAAATCCAACTTATAAGCCACGGAACCAACTCTTTTGACGATATCATACGGTCCAATATACTTAGGGCTCAACTTCTATTTCACACCAAACCTCTTAACACCTTCCATAGGGGACACTTTAGAAAAACTTTGTCACCCACTTCAAATTCCAACGGTCTACGGCGAACATCGGCATACGATTTCTGACGATCCTGGGTTGCTTTCATCCTTTCACGAATAATCTTCACATGATTGATCGTCTCAACAAGCTTGTCGGGACCTAAATCACGAAAACACTCCCTTGATCCCAACAAATCAGACTACGACATTTCCTACAATAGAGAGCTTCATACGAGGCCATCTTAATCGAAGCATGGTAACTATCGTTATACGAAAATTCCACCAACGACAAACTCTTCTCCTAACTAGAGTGGAAGTCAAGGGCACAAGCATCTTGAAGGGCCTTCCAAAACCTAGAGCAAAACCTCAGATCACGGTCGGAAACTATCTCCTTGGGTACACCATGGTAACGGACGATCTCCTCAACATATGCACTAGAAAGACGGTCTAGACTCCAAGTCTCTTTGATCGGAATGAATCTTGCACACTTGGTCAAACGGTCAACAACCACCCACACGACGTCTTTACCTCCTTGGATCTTCGGTAAAGCCATAACGACATCCATGGAAATACACTCCCATTTCCATAAAGGAACATCCAACGGTTGCAAAAGACCACTGGGTCTCTTATGCTCAATCTTCACTTGATTACAAGTGAGACACCTACCAACATAATCCACAATGTCATTTATCATATTGGGCCACCAAAATTGGAGCTTCAAATCCTTATACATATTATCACCACCCGGATGAATCGAATACGGGGACAAATGTGCCTCATCAAGCACTCTCTTCCTTAAATCACGAAGGTCGGGAACATACAAACGACCTTGAAAATGAAGAACACCACTTGAATCAATCACACAATCCTTAGCCTTTCCTTCTATCAACTTGGCTTGGAGGCTCTTGTAAGTAGCATCATCCATCATGCACTCACGAATCTCTTTATAGAGCACGAGCTCGGCCACCATAGCACCAACATGATCAAATCCACTTTCCACCATCACCAAATTCAACTTACGGATATCGGCACACAACTCATCGGGAAGAATTCTAATAGCACTCAAAGAATGAGTCGACTTCCGGCTCAAGGCATCGGCAACCACACTTGCCTTACCTTCATGATGCACAAACTCAATATCATAATCATTCACTAATTCCAACCCTTGACGTTGCCTCATATTCAAGTCCTTTTGAGTGAATATATACTTCAAACTCTTATGATCCGTATAAATACGGCAATGCACACCAATAAGATAATGCCTCCACAACTTCAAAGCATGAATGGTGGCGGCTAACTCAAGATCATGAGTGGGGCAGTTCACCTCGTGAACTCTCAATTGCCGTGAAGCATAGGCAACCACTTTCCTATTTTTTATAAGAACACACCCTAAACCCATATTGGAAGCATCACAAAACACATCAAAATCCACACCATCCTCGGGCAAGGTTAACACGGGGGCGGTAGTTAACCTCTTCTTCAACTCTTGGAAGGCATTCTTACAATCCTCACTCCACACGAACTTGGATTTCTTCTTTAAAAGATGAGTCATCGGCCTTTCAAGCTTGGAGAAATCTTTCATAAAACGACGATAATAGCCCGCCAAACTTAGAAAACTCCGGATCTCGCCAACATCGGACGGACTCTTCCATTCAATCACAGCTTCAATCTTCGAAGGATCTACCATTACGCCATCTTTGGAGATCACATGACCAAGAAACGCGGTCTTTGGAATGTTGGTCTCACAGACAGTTATCTGGTGGTAACCGGACCTCAAATCAATCTTAGAAAACGTTGAAGCACCTTTGAGTTGATCGAAAAAATCCTCGATTCTCGGAAGGGGATACTTATTCTTGATGGTCACACGGTTTAACTCACAATAATTGATACAAAGACGCATAGAACCATCTTTCTTCTTCACAAATAACACTGGAGCACCCAACGGCGAAGCACTCGGACGAATAAARCCCTTTTCAATCATATCATCGAGTTGCACTCTCAACTCATGCAACTCGGRAGGAGCCATACGGTATGGAGCCKTAGAAATYGGACTAGAACCYGGYACAAGATCAATAGMAAACTCCAYATCACGCTCGGGRGGAATCCCGGGCAACTCTTGAGGGAAGACATCCTCGAATTCACGAACAACGGGTACATCTTGAATCTTCGGCAAAGGTTTCTCCGATGAAGAAACAAAACACAAATATGCTTGGTTACCTTTCCTTAGCATACTTAGGAATTTGAGTGCGGAAATTAATCGCACACCCTTTTGAACACGAGTCCCTTTATAGGATACATAACACCTAAGGGACTTTTAAGACGGATTCTTTGGYCTCTACACTCAAAACTAGCATGGTACTTAGAGAGACAATCCATGCCTAGGATGATATCAAACTCATCAAGATGGAATTTAAGAAAATAAGCGGAGAAAATTGTTCCCGCGATTGATATGGGGACATCCGAAAAGGAGAAGGAACAGGAGATAATTTCTCCGGAAGGCAAAGAGATAGGAGTATCCTCACTTATTATTGGTTGAAGTTGCAATTTATCCGAAAGAGTTGATGATATAAAGGATAGAGATGCTCCGGTATCGAAAAGAATTAGACAAGGTTGATTAAACACCGAAAACATACCGGTAATGATGTCCGGATGAGCCTCGGCCTCCGCTCGGCTCATGACAAATATTCTTCCCTTGGGCTTGACATTATACACCACCTACTTCTCGGGACACTCAAGGGAACGGTGCCCGGTCTTCTTGCAATTATAGCACACCAATGGTTTGCCATAACACCCAACTCCCGGATGGAAGTCTTGCTTACAATGATAGCACTTTCGAGAGTTGACACCAAGAGGGGTAGGAGGAGTGACTTGACCACTAGGAACTTGAGGCTTTGGACGATGAAGATGAAGGAACAAATGACCTCTTGCCATGGAAGTTAGGACGAAAGGAATTAGAACCACCACGAGGCTTAGCATATTCTTCAATAGCCTTCAATGAGCTTTCCGCCCAAATTGCATTATTATAAACATATATAAAGGTAGAGGAACTTCTCCAGACCATGCTTGAAATCTTTGGGTTAAGCTTGGACTTGTAGAAGTATACTCGGTCGGTTTTATCTCTCACGAACTTGCTTGCATAATGAGCCAAGTCATTGAATCTATCGGTGAAAGCTTGAATTGACATATCGCCTTGCTTGAAGTCCAAAAATTCCTTGAGTCTTTATTGCTTTAATTCATTAGGGTAGAAACGGGTTTCCACCAAATCCTTGAAGCGGGTCCAATCGAAGTTAGGCTCGGAAGAAGCGGCCGGACCCATAAGAGTCCACCATCTATMGGCCTCTTTCACCAAGAAATGAGAGGCAAGCTTAAATTTATCCTCTTCTTGAACATCATACAATGAGAAGTTCTTTTCCATGTCTCTAAACCACTCGGATAGTTCCTTTGGGTCGACTTTCCCACCATAAGTCTTTGCCTTGTTTCATGTGAGTTGACTTGCCACCCATGCGAAGCTTCCACGCCTTTTTCTTTCAGGAACCGCCACATTAGCACCTTGTTGATTTTGTTGGTTTTGAAGCACTTGAGTGAGCGCTTGAAGAATGACATTATCCACGTTGCTAAAACTCACCATCTTTAAGACAAGAGCAAAATGTTAGAACCTATTAATTAGCAAACACAAACGGACTACCACCTTAGGTCCTTAAACTACCCAATCTCTCATTCAATTATTTGATGGTCAAGTTGTCTATTTAAGTTGGGGAAACACGTGTGTGCGTCGGGAGCAATCATGCTCTGATACCAACTGTGAACCCCCGATCGATAACTTAAATTAAACATAAGTAAAAACAGCGGAAAACATGAGATTTTTAAAACTTTTCAAACATAAATAAAATCCAAATTGAAAGCGGGTTCAAAATATGAAAAACATGCGGAAATATAAATAAGTTATACAACGATAAGTCTGGGGAAAAGATATCCCACGAATATAATGTAACGTAGAGTACAACGAGTAAGTTTAACGACTAATTACTACATCTAGGTCCAAGGTGTCATGCTCGCTAGCCCCACACGTCTTCAACCAACAACTGCATCACGAACCTGTCATTCATAAAATATGAATGCCACAGTCAGTGAGGAGTAATGAAGTGTTCTCCCAGCCACAATACATCAAATCGAACATGAACAAGCACGATAAATACGTAAGCATACAAGATATTTGATCATTAAATTCATACTTAACATAAACTTGTTCAATCAGCGCAAGACGATATACAACGATCCATAAATGATAACAGATGAGAGACAAATGTAAGCATGTGAGAATGATATGATAAAAGTAATCCAATCATAAAAGTAATGAACATCCAATCATAAAAGTAATTAACATCCTATCATAAAAGTAATGAACATCCAATCATAAAATTAATCCGACTCAGAGGCCAACTTAAGGCATGTCCGGATCACGATTATGAACGAGACAACCAAGTAATGAAAGGAAGTGCGTAATCCAATGAAGTACGATCGATGACTACACAACGCCATGAAAGACAATTACCCACTAGACATATAAAACCGTTGGTAGAATGACTAGTTAGGTAGGTTCTAGCCTAAGACCTGGATCCAGACTCTCGGATGGTAAACCCCAACCGATTCGACATGTGGATAAATCTCCACATCTAAGACTCGACACACTCGAGTATCCAAATTGGTAAACCCCAACGGGACGAAAGATCTAAGTGGAAGTCTAATCATAGAGGTAGGTCAATCATAACCGGAAGGTAAACCCCAACCGATCCACTTACGTATTATCCTTTACATTCAAGACTCGACACAACCGAACCGGAACGTAAACCCCAACCGATTCAACATGCCAAGCAATGAACACTGCTCATTTGATATTAAAACATGAGAATAAAGTTTAAACAACTCATCTTAACAAGGCATAAAGAATAGGGGATAAAACAATGAAGAAAAACAAGCAAAGAGCCCCAGTCGGTCCTACTGACCGGCTGCCGGCCAACCGGCCCAGCTAACAGCTTACACCAAATTTCCAGAAATTATAACAGAGGACTCCCTGCCGGTAGTGGACCGGCCTCTGGTCCACCAGCTGGGGACACACCCACAACCAGAAATAACAAATTTGGAAAAGAAAAGCCCTAGCCGGACATTGGATCGGCCGCCGGTCCACTTGAACGGCCGCCGGTCCACTTGCTGGGTACACCTGACATTTGAAAATCAAACACAATGTTCATACGACTCCCAGCCGGCCACTAGACCGGTCGCCGGCCCACCGGCTGAGCATACCTGGCATTTAAAATTTCAAACCCAACATACAGACCAATCCCAGCCGGTCCACCGGCTGGGACACACCCAACCAATAAATTGAACATTTTTGAAACAGAATGTTCCCAGCCGGCTGGAAGATCGGCAGCCGGTCCACCGGCTGGGGACACCTGTTGCCGAAATTCAGCAACTTAACACATTTTCCTCATAAATTTACATTTTCCATGAGACGGTAAACACGTAGAACACGTAAACCAGCATGTAAGCCAACAACCATCCAACATATGAACCATCTATC
Organism: Silene noctiflora; assembly: GCA_009801015.1. Lineage (NCBI taxonomy): Eukaryota > Viridiplantae > Streptophyta > Magnoliopsida > Caryophyllales > Caryophyllaceae > Silene > Silene noctiflora. The sequence continues at coordinate 11,761 of VHZZ01023365.1, read as the reverse complement.
AATCAATTGTTTACATTTACTCATTTTTCATGAATTCTTACTAGAAATAACATCAAACATGTT
>VHZZ01023363.1:13449-28998 GCA_009801015.1 Silene noctiflora | reverse complement strand
AGCAATTTTACCCAAAATACAACAACAAAAATCAAAATCCATGGTTTTAATTCGAATTTTCCAGAAAAATCAACAACTTACATGTTTCTAATTGATTAAAAACAAAGAAATAAAGAAATAATCTTACCTTGAATGATTTGCACAAAGGATTGAATGAACATCAATAAGATTTCACCCAAAATTTTACCCAAGAATTAGAGAGAAAGGTTTTGAAGAAGGATTTACGGTTTAGAGTAAGAAGAGGAACAGAGAAGAAAGAAAGAAGTCTAGGTATCCCGTCTTAATACGGGTACTGTAGCAGCTTAGTCGATCGAGTATCTTGGTCACTCGATCGAGTGGCCTATACTCGATCGAGTTGGAGCTACTCGATCGAGTTTCCGCTGGCAGTTCCAACGTTTTCGATCCTATAACCCAACTACGAAATCGAGTAAGGTCTCCTCGGTCGTGTAGGCACTTGTACTCGGTCGAATAAKATTAAGAACAAGGTCGAAGTTACGAATTCGGTTAACAATTCCTGCAAAACAACAACTTGTTCCGAGTCCCAACTGTAATTGAAACTCGTCACTGATTATTTCCGTCCAACTACTATCCATATGCAACACGATTACCTCATCCAGAAATGCTTTCACATTAGCAACAACAACATCAATGTTTTACAAATTAATCCAGCTACGACATACTTCCGCTCAAATGTGCGTAAGTAACAACATCATTATTCTACTTTTATTTGTGCATATTCAGGTTTATTCTTTCAACATGTGGCTACAATATATTAAACATTTCGTTCAGTAAATTAACTATCAATTACTATCATATTTACGCCTATGGTTTAACGTATCACAACAATCCAACATCCACGAGATATAATCACACAATTATGCTCATTCACAACCGTATGCAACCACGTTCATCCATTAAATTCTACTACGCTACAAGACAATTGGTACCAACTAAAGCACATTTGGAGACTTGCTATCCACTACTAACTACTACATTATCAAATATTATTATGCAAACTTCTAACACATCCGTCATTCTTTATCTCATACTCACGCATTCAAGCTATTCACAACTCTTGCACACTTTTGTACAACCATTTACCTACCCAAGACTTCATTTTAGACTCAATCACAACTATTTCTACTCTATATACCACACACAATTATACACATACAATTCCCGACTCAATATCCCCATTCGAAGTGGCTGGCTTAAGCATATTGGGGTCAGGATTCTGGAATTAGGGCGCCTTCTCACCCAAAACCGCTCACTGAGGGGCTCCCAACTTACATACACCAGGTTCATTTTATTAGACTCACTACGTTCATTAGGCTCATTGATTATAGGTTCCAAAATCGTCGCTCTGATACCACTTTGTAACACCCCCATCTACCAAGGAGCCTTATCAAGACCTTCCCCAACAAATATAGGCATTAACATCTCGGTTATCCAAGGTAAAGTAATAATCAAACGTCAATAAAAGAACATTTTAAGTTATTACAAGTTATTCAACCAAAAGGAAAAGATACAACTGATGACACAACCAACTATGTAAACCTATCTCTGTCGTGACTCGTGGTAAACTTGCCCCTCCAAAGAACCCAGCAAAGACCCAGAAAACAACCTGCTAAGACTGACTGCTCACCATAATGGATCACAACAGACACAACATAAGAAGAAACACAAAAAACACCACACACGGTCAGTAACTACAGAATCACACAAAGAACAAGTACAATAACATACACCCACACCGTCACATCTCCACACACCTGACTACACACTAACGTGTGTAGCCCTGCCAGAATTCCAATCACAACGGATATTCCACACCGCCAGTGGGGGATCACAGCCGTACCCACCAAATCCCCGCTCATCTACTCCGAGCGAAAACCCGAGTTCCTTAATGTGCAAATCCCCTCCTGTGCCGGGTTCCACAGAGGGCGAATCAAGGGCGTGAAGYYACTCCCGCAAGTGACTCCACTCAGCCGAGGGCGCGCCTCGCGAACCACAGACAAAAACATCCAATCAAAATATACAACAACAATTACCAATACCATCAAGATCAAYAATATTCACAATCATCACCAATCAACTACCAACACATGTATTCAATAACTGAGTAGGGAACCCCTACCTTTAGCAATCCGCACAACACCGCATATAACCGCAAGGCGACAAGCAACCCCCATAACCACGTATTACAAACAGTACGACAATCTATTACTACTACTACAGCCATAACCAAAACTAAGGRAGACGATGATGATGATGACAACATACCTATACAAAGCATTCCGGCAGCAAGACCGCTACCCGACACATGCTCCCATCCCCATGGTGACCCAACTCTCTCAAGCTTGCAAAAAGGATGCTCATGGGTGAAGGAATAGAGAGGTGACGGCATCTAGGTTCAGGAGAAAATAAACGAAAATAATTTGGGTTTCACGATATCGCGATATATATTTTACCGCTGAACTCCAGTTACTCGATCAAGTAACCAACATACTCGATCGAGTGGCCTCTACTCGATCGACTGACTAAGCTACTCGATCGAGTAGCCTCCGCTAGATCGAGCCTTCTAAACTCGAAGGGGTACTATGACGTAGGACTAAACTCCAGGGACCAACAAGGTCTAGACATGCGTTTATGGCTAGTCAATGACGGTCGTGTCCCGAAAAAGGACGGGTATTACACATATGCATTAACGGAGATACAATGAAGCTTGAGATTAGAAGCCATGGACCAAATCAAGACATTTTTGACATCATTTGAGACCTTCATATGGTCATCATAGGCGGTCCATACCGCCGAAGTAGCCCTTGGGCCGGGTTCGGAATGTTGGGGGTTCAACCAAATAGCGGAGCACGTTATTAGATATCGCGAGGCTCTTGATGGTTGACTCCCATTCGATGAAATTACTTCTGTCATCTTTCAAAATACATTTGTCCATAACGGACCTAAGCCATGAGTCTTTACCAAGTTGAGTGGTGGAAGATGTTGTCATTGCGAATTAAATTACTACAACAAAAGAAGGAAATATAAACATTCATTATTTTTAATAATATACTTGTAAAACGATTTTAACAAGTTAACATTTATATAATGACCCCTCACGAAATTATATAAATGATTCTGAGATCCGTCTTTAGATAAAAATGGGCATCTCTTGGGCGAAACATCCCACCTTAATGTAAATTCGGTAAGTCAACACTTGACTAATTCTACTCTAGAACTCTCGGTCGACAGATTTCTCATAAACCCATCTCTTAGCCTCAGAATACAAGACCATCTTCATATCCCTTTAAGTCCAACCAACTTTGGCGTGTGATAACCCTTATCAGCATACTTACCCGAGGTAAAAAGAGAACACCCCTCTTGGGCGAGCGTGACTCTAATGAACATGGGATTCATAGGTGCTACTAATTGGTAAGGCCATTCTCAGTTTTAATTATGTGAGAGATCTTGTCAATTTAGTTATTAATTCCTTATAAGTGAACTAAGTCGGCGAATTGTGAATAACCTTTAATTGACAATCTCAAATAAAATAAATAAATGCATGTGCGGCGGTTTTGGCATGAAGGACAAGCAAAATATAAACATGCAAAGATATTAAATCCTAGTATGGCCACCTAGGTAATCTTAATTAACTAGATTATTACAAATTCGGAAACCAACTTCTTGGTCCCTTGCCTCTTCATCGGAACACCTTCTAATGATAGCACCGTCTTGTGAGATATTGAACTCCTTCCAAAAAGACACCGACGCGAGAAGCCATCGGTCTTCATTATAATAAATTACAAATATTTCAAATGAATACATAGCAATACATATTATACATATTATACATTTGATATAATAAAATAAAACTATTAATAATTACAAATCGGTAATATGAGATCGCAATTAAATTACAAACGAACCGTTATCCCCTTTCATTACGGGTAATAACGATTATAAATAAACTAGGCCTTAATAGGTAAAAATTGCATAAATAATTTAAATAAATGACAATCATTCATTCAACAACAAAATTATAAATAAAATGGTGTAAATATCATGCCAAAATCGCCCTTTAGCACAATCATAAGTATCTAGCTCGGTTTTGTGGAATTTAACGATTTTTAACCATTAAAAATCAATAATCAACACTTAAATCATATTTAAGCTCAAAATAACTGTTTAAACTGTTTTAGAACTTCAAAAATAAGTCCCCGATAATTTTTTGATAATTAATTAGTTTGAATTGATATTATTTGCTAATTATATCGGTTTTATCATAACTTTTATAAAATAAATCAAAAATAATTATAACCATTATAAAAATTTAAAATAATTTTTTTTATATTCTGGAACAATTATAGGAACCCAAAAATGTCAAAAACAATTGCCCAAAAATTCGGATTAATTTTGAGATCAAAAACATCGACATTTATCGGTTTATGTCTCATAAAAACCAATAAACATCAAAAAAAGTGAAATCAATTTCTAAATTTCACTTTTAAGTTTTAAAACATATTTTTTTATATAAAAAAAATTTCATACCCATAAAATTTCGTTTCATATTTTTGAACATAATAATCCCATTTTATCGATTTTTAACCATTAAAAATCAATAAATATGCAAAACTCAAAAACAAATTACGAAATTTTACATACACTATGTAAAAGATGCATATGAGACAATATAAAAATTTCAAGGCCTGAATCTTCATAAAACTATTTTTAGTTAACAATTAACCAAAATACGACATTCTAGACCCGATTTTATATAAAAATTAAAATAAATAGCAAAATAACTTCAAAAATTACCAAATTTGACCAAAAACAATTTGAGATTAGTAGGTATGCATGCTAAAAAATTCATGCTAAAAAACAATTTTTAACACCCATTTTCGAATTTTCCAAGTAATCACATAAATTGATAAAAATTGCCTAAAATGAACATGCATTTTACAAGCTTTGCTCTGATACCACATGAAAGTCCATAGACCCTAATTAGACTCCTCTAATTAGTAAACCAAATTACATGTTAATTTAGTTATTTAATGATCTATGTAACATGCATGCAAATATAAAAGCATAAAAAATATTAACTAGATAGTATAAGTACAACAACACTTGTTGTCTTATGGAAAGTATAAGTACAATAACACTTGTTGTCTTATGGAATCTCTACAATGCTTGGCAAGATCCTCCTAGTATCCAACTTAGAACACCTCCTTCCAAATTGCACTCAAGAACTTGCCTCCAAAACAGTATAAAAAATATTAACTAGATATTTCTAATACTAACCCTTGAAAATATTAGATTTTAATAGTACTAACTCCTTAGTAAATATTGATCTTTATATTAATAACTACTTAGTAATATTTCTATTGGTTTTGAGAGAGTTTTGTAGAGAGATAATAGAATGTTTTTGCACACTAGCACAAGTAAAATTATGAGCAACAATTGCCCATAAAGAGACCATAGTGGCCGACCTAATCAAGAGGAGAGAGGAGATGACAAGTTCCAATGTTGCATGCTTAAGCTTTTGTTCTATTCTATACAACAACATAATTATTGCACATTGAACAAAACAAGCATGCCTTACAATTAAATGATGGTGTCTAAACACTTAATTTTTATGCTTATTTACACAGTCCAAATGAACCTTATATGGGTCTATTTTGATTTTAATATTTTTCTTTCAAATATATAAATCATCCTCTTAATTATCTCATATAAGTAAGTATTAATTTGCTCATTTAACTAATTTTACAACTCCTTGTAAAATTAATAAGTAAATAACTCCTACCTCACAAATAATACTAAAATCGTATTAATCATTAATTCAGTATTAATAATTAATACTCATTTAGTAATTTGACATGTAACTATTAAACGTCGTTTTTATAAAAACTCTCTCGACTAACTTTTAGTCAAAAATCAAGGGACTAGTTAAACTGTATCACATAAAAATAATTAGACTTTTATTGGGGCTCATTCCTTTAGGTGTGACCGAAAGGGATCAGCTGAACACCGTCGTCAAAAGACAGTAATGTCAAATCCTAGTTGGTCAACCGTTACCGATATACGTTGATCAGCTATATGAGATTTATTACGTATGCGCACTATTGTGGAGGACACCTACTCCAACACTTACAACCCATGGGACCTACACCCGACCTAGATAAGAAGTCAAAACTCTGGGATGGCAATGCCTATTGTGAATACCACGGAGGTAAGGGACATGATACATAAGCATGCTTTTGATTGAAACATATGATCCATGATATGATTGAAAGTGGGGAACTGTCCCTCTCAACCTTTAACCCAAAAGGCAGCTTAGGCAATCCTTATGGATATACCACTTATCAGGAAACACTTCTTGACTGTTATCCTTCTAGTGTTCCCAACAATGAGGATGAGATGCTCAAATGGATGAATGTTCAAAGCCAAATGTCGAAGCCAGTTCCTGGAAGAGAGAATGTTCAAGCATGGGCCAAGTATTACGAGTCTGTATCTAATATCAAGTTAGAGTCTGTGTCTGCGTCCGAGTCTTATGCTTTCTTTCCCATAATTTTTATAGTATGTGTTCTTTGTTTTCATTTCCATTTCCTAGTGACAACCTGGGGGTTGTTCCACGAGTCACGTTCTCTCAAGTCTATGTTAAATAAATTCATCAAAGTACTATTTTCAATCCACTTATCATTCTATTTTTTACTTACCATTTCCTGTGACAATAAGAGTTGGTTTGAGACATTTTAAAATAACCAAACATGCCAAGTCAATATGATTATACTTAAGTGACGTTTCGTTCTGAGTGGTGGAAGATCTGAAACTCCGTGTCCATTTTCTTTACCTATCCCATGTCCGGCAATAGAAACCCCGTTGTAACCCAGTTTAGGTAGAGAATATCTCAATATATTTTAGGACGAATCTAGACCGTCTCCCTTGTTGATGATCTATGACGGAAGGTAAGCCCATTCCCCACAATACACAACCCGTTTACGAAAGACCGACCCATTCCAAGCAAAAGGTGTTACTCTGACCCAAATCCATGATAGCAAGTCATCATCAAAATCCAAAGGCGGATTCAAAAGCCACGAGCCAAAGAAGAAAGGCTTAATAAAAAAGTGAGATCGATGCCAATATCCAATGTCAAAAGTTATTTTCAAAGGGCCAAAAGATAGATACTGAAACATGCAAGATAGATCTCGCACCAATAATCTGAATCCAAAGTTTGAATCAAGAACTAGCCTAAAATCAAATGCCAATAGTCAACGACAGAACCTAAAGCTGAAGATGCCAGATGATCAGCTAGCACCGCCATATAGCCTACTTCACACCCTAAGTTCTTCTTGAGACCGTTACAGGGAGATAGTTAAGAATTTTGAGAATCCTCTCAAGCTTGTCCCATATACCCAACCTTTAGGGGCTAAGACATGGAAATTTGATCCCACTCATTTAAACCTACCATTTTTATGCTCAGGCTACATCAAGCCCGAGACCCCATTTTCAAGCCACATTACAAACCATAACTTATTAAGCCTTAACTCCACAAAAAACAAGCTCCAGAGATTTGTTGATTCAAGCCTCTTACTCCAAGCTCCACTTTCCAAAATATCCAAGTCATTTTCACCTTAACCCAGACACGGAGTCTTCAAATACTTTGGTACCCGGAACGGGACATACCCAATTCATACTTAGGGTCCACTTTTGAGTGTGCTCACATGACAAGGAAATTTTATAAACTTACCTTACTTCTTTGGTTAATGATAAGGGAAGGTAGTCTAAAGCTACCCAAAAAGATCTTTCCAGAATGGATCTTACAAGCATTACTTTTTACAAGCAAAAACTTTGGTCTCTCCCTATACCGAATAAATGGAAATTTTTTCTTTGGAAGATCCTTTCTTATTGTCTTCCCTGTGGTGAAGAAGATCTTGCTAGAGGTCTTTGGGGGGCTTCACACATGTCGTTTGTGTGCCTCAGATTCTCCCACTCTTGAAACTCTTGAACATCTATTCAGGGACTGTGACTTTGTTGCTAGGTTATGGTTTGGCTCCCATCTTGGTATTAGAACCTCTGTTGGGCATCATTTATCGATTCAAGATCGGATCATAAATTGGATCAAGTTTCTATTCAAACAGCCAGACTCAATTGATGGAATATCTTTATTTGTTTTTGTTCTCTGGAAGATTTGGTGTGCTAGAAATGAAAGAGTGTTCAATGGTTCCTCCATAGACTTTAATGTCATTCTACAACATATTCATCAAGATGTTACCTACAACACTATCGCTGAAGAGGGGAAATTTCTGGATTCCAATCATCATCTTAACCTTGATGATGATGACTTGAATGTTGTGGATAGAATCTTGAATCATCGCCCTTCGTCTCTTATTGGTTTGCAGTTATGTACTGAGAGCATCCGTCTTAAGTGTGATGCTTCTTAGACCGCTGGACTGCAAGTATCTGCAGGATGGATTCTTCCTGACAATATGGGCGCTATTTTCCATAGTGGCTCGACCAAATTCTGGGCTAAATCGCCCTTGCAACCTGAGGCTATGAGACTGAAATTTGCTATTTTGCAGGCTTTTGAGTTAGGATACAATTGATGCGGTTTCAGACTATTTGTGCTTGGTGCTACAAGTTATGGTGTTGGAGATATCAGCCGATAAGTGAAGAATATCGTCTCTGATATTAGATGTCTCTACTCTTCTTGTCACTGTTTCTCTAAGTTATTGTCCTAGATTTCTTAATAGGATTGCTCACAATATAGCAAAACAGGCTATATAAGTGGTAATCTATAACCTACTCTCAAAAAAACAAAAAACTTGTCCTCATTGTACAAATGAATGTTATTTAACCTGTTTTATAATAGAACGGATATGTAGGTTTTAAGAGAGACCCACCCACTAACCATGGGTGCTTCCGTTATGAGGTACATTGTGAAGCTGTGATTGATTGGTTACAAAGCCGAGAGTCTCGACTAGCATATGGGTTCCTTGTATGCTTCGTCCACCCAATTACCAAATCATCACATTTCATTACTGCTTCATCCCAATCGAGGTTAATTCTCTCCATAGTTTACTATTGATTTATCCAAGTAATGAAATAGGTGAGATTGTAAAAGGTAATGAAATTGGAGTATTAATGACAGGAAAATGGAAAAGCTACAATTTAGGTGAGAGCAAGAGAGTGAGTAGGAGAAGCGGTTTGGAAATTGGATGTTGCGTGAAAATGGGAAGCACAAGTAAGTTGGTTTGGATATGGACAGAGAATAAGCAAGTGATGACTACTGCTGTTGAAAGAGGATGGAATACTTTTATTTTTGATTCTACTTCTGCTCATCTTGCCATGGATTGGTCCTGTAAGTTCTCTCTTATTATTCGCAATCGGAAGCGTATATGATATGATATATAACAATTGGGTTGGGATAATGCAGCTATTGCATTAATTAATCCTCTATATATCAAGGGCGGAGTAGTTGTAGATACAGAAAGCACTAGAGTAGCCTCATTCTTTGAGATATCATCACCCCAACATCTGGACCAGTTGCTTCTTATCAATGACCTGGAAAATGCCGTCATCCGCTTTCTTGATTGGCAGGTTTACCTTATTTCATCTCCAATTCATCCCTAACACATATCATTGTATCAATAGCAGTATCTTTCAACTTGTACACAATCTTGTCCAGGCAATACCTGCAGAAAATATTGTTGCAACTTTCCAAGGCAATAACAAAACAGTCTTGGCTGTAGCTGAAACTGCTTCTCAGGCCCAAATGTTCCTAGAGGTAATCATTTATTACAATTACATGTAAGAAAGTAGAGCTTTTGGTGCTGTAAGTCGTAGCCTCCAACGCATTAACACAAAGTGTGGGGATGTGGGCATCTGCCCCCCTTCTTTTAGGGGTCTCTTTCTCATATGGAAGGGAAAAATAAGTACTCAACTGTGTTTCTTAGCATGCTTCATGGACAACAACAATATACCCACCTTAGTTACAATAGGCAGGTGCACCAAGCCGACAACTGCCAGTGGCAATAAGGCGCAAGGTAAAGACCTACAGTCCCATGCACATAATGCATGCTGTTGTCAACAACATTATTTCATTTCCCACCCCCATCCAAGGTTTTGCAAACACTTACCCTACCGCCAATACCCTCTTCTCTCATGTTCCACCAGTCCATTAATCACCAGCGCTGTCTCCATGCATCCCACCTCATCACCGCCAACCCCTGCGTCTCACACCACCGCACCCCATTCAACCCCACAACTCAATCATAGAAAACCTTTCCCTTCCCTGAAACCTCCTCCACCACCCTTGAAAACCCTCAAATGGCAGGGGATGGTGTTTTAGGGATGTGATTGGTTGTGGTGTGGGAGGCTGGGTTTGGCAGCTGTGTTGTGAAATGCAGCGGTGGGTTGGGTGTTATGGTGGTGGTTGCTGGGTAGTTTAGTGTTGAGGTGGGTTGGGTTTGGGGGTTGTTGGGTTGTTGTGGTGTTTCATTCATTTTCATGGTCAGAACCAAATATATGGGCATTAAGGGTTGTCCCTTTCCTTTCTCCACGTATTCCTTTCTTGATTCTTTTCTGTTAAATTGTGCTAAACAGTTTCCCGTCTACTTGTTGGGACGATTACACATAATGAAAGATCCTTATACGCTTATGGTATCCATGTCTACATTAGCCAGATGTCTTGAAAGCGGCTTTTAGTTAAAGGGACTGAGATGCACACTCGATTGTGATAGTTCTTAGGCTAGTTCCTTGAATAAAAAAAGGCAACGATGGTGTATGACTGAATCAAAAATAGATTTGCAAAACATTTTTCTATGTTGTTTTGAAATATTCCATTGTAGTTAGTTGCCAACTAGTTTTATATCATATGGTCTCCATTGGGAGTGGAAGTGTACACTTGTTGCAGGTTAGTACATCTTTGGTAGTCAATCATCAGATTTGCTCTTTTCTATTTATACTGTAGGCTCTGGAACATGGCCTGGGAGGCATTGTCTTAAAAGTTATAGATATTGATCCAGTTCTCAAACTGAAGGTAGGTTTGCAAACCAACCTCTTGATTACAAGTTTGTAGGCATTAAATCATGGTTGAAGCTGTCAGGAATATTTTGACAGGAGGAATGAGGCAAGAAGCAGCTTGGCACTTACTGAAGCAACAGTAAATCTAGTATGTATGGCAGGAATGGGGGATCGGGTCTGTGTAGATCTCTGCAGCCTTTTAAGACCTGGCGAAGGGCTTCTGGTCTGTATTAATTTTTTCTTTGATGATCTTCCAGTTAATGATTTGTTATATTGTAACGCGGTGTCTTTTATAATGTTCGTTATTTGCAGCTGATTATAATGTAATCTGAAAATACTCTTAGGTTGGATCCTTCGCTCGTGGACTCTTTCTTGTTCACTCTGAGTGCCTCGAGACCAATTATATAGCTAGTCGACCCTTTCGAGTTAATGCGGTGAGTCTTGCAGCTGTAAAGCCTCTAATATTAATAGATCATTTGTTGCATCATTAACTTTATTCTATGTCCTAGTAATTGATAACGAACAATGCCTTCGATAATCTTAATTCATCGAGAAGGCGGTTCCTTGGAGGCAGGATAGGACAGTTCTCATTTTTGCACTCTTTAGCCCTAATAATTAGCCTTGACCTTGTTTGGACTTTGGGTGTATTATTGCAAACTCACGTTTTTGTATTTTATTTTTGATTTGTGAGGTTTGACATATATAATGGTTCTTTATTTAATACTTTCTCTATTCATTTGAATTCACTACCCTTTCCTTTTTGTGGCATTGTTTGAGACAAAATCTGAGAAATTTTAGTCCATTCTTACATCAAAAACCTAATTTATTCTCTTTCGCAACAATGTTTCATTGATATCTTTTTAGGGTTTCATAAGGTTTTAGACTCCGTGGTCAAAGCCGATGGAGTTTCTCAGAAAAAGGGTTTATGGTAAGATTTTTTGTGAGGTGTGGTGACGTTTGGAAATCATACCCTAAACACCTTGTTGGCCAAGGAGCTGTAGACTTTGCTGGAGAAGGAACGGAGTGAAGTAGTAATGTTGAGCCGGGTTAAAGGAAAAAAAGGTAAACATTTCAGTCTAAAAGTAAGGAGGGGAAGAGGATACCGTGGAGTTGATCGGGTGGGATCAAATTTACGGACACATAGTGAGTACAACCACGAAGGAGGTTTTACAGGATCAATATATATTTAAGAGTATTATTACAAAGTTGTAAGATAAGATTATGAATAAGGGAAGGCTTATATTATAAGAAGAGGATATATTTTACACCATTCTTTTATTTAGCTACTATTTACATATCATTTCATGTCTCCCATTATTGTCTTTTTAGCTAGTTTATGCCAGAGGTGGATGGAATAGTGGCATAGAGAGTAAGAAGTCTCTCAAATCTTTTTCATCTCTTTTAACTTTGGTTCAAAAACAAATGTAGTCAATCCAATGAATAAAGGGACTACAATAAGGAGGGACGTAGAACACGGTTCAGATACCTAATGTTAGGCTCATTTGTTTTTCTAGAAAGAGCTCCATGCCTGTCTTCCTCTACCCCTTAATTATGTGCATTAATTTAAAGAAACAAGCGTCATCCTCTATTGTATCAAGAAATTATCTATTTGTATCTGTTGTTTCTTTTAGCAAACTAAATGTGGATGTAAATTTGCAGGGGCCTGTACATTCATATGTTGCAATCCCTGGTGGAAAGACTTGCTACCTCTCTGAACTAAAAGCTGGGAAAGAAGTGATTGTGGTTGATCAAAATGGAAAACAAAGAACTGCAATTGTTGGCCGTGTAAAGATAGAGTCTCGACCACTAGTGCTTATAGAAGCAAAGGTATGTGCACATCAGCTGATCTACCATTTGCTGGATGAGATTAAACTCGTTTACTTTGCTGTAACAAAAAATTCTGGTCTCTTGAGTTGTTAATAATCTCTTCTTGTGGAGAAAATTTGTAGAAGGATGATCTCGACCTTTTTCCTCTTATTCAACTACCTTCTCGAGATTGGCACCATATTTTTAGGACTAGAGAGGATGTGCAATTGTGCAAGTAAAAAGGTTACTTCCTTACAGTCAATCAATTATTTGCCAAAATATAAATTTAATGGGTCCAACAGAACTAAACCTTGAAACGCGTTATTCGGTTTGGATCAAATTAAATCGGATTATCCTTTTAGTTTTGATTTAAGTTCGATTTATCCAGGTTCATGTTGGTTAGGCACCTTAATCGGGTTGTTCTTTTCATCTGCGGATATGAGTTTTCGGTCATAAAAATTACTCACTTGTGTGTCAATGAATTGACTTAATGTTCATTATATTTTTTATTTCGAATGTAAGAATTCAAAGTATCATTAGCGAATGAAGAATCATTAAAAATCCTCTGAAAGTGAGTGTCCTTATGAAAAACTGAGTGTCTTATTTGTCAAACTTTTTTTTTCGACGCAATTTGTCAAACTTTTTTGCGTAATACTTAAATTTCTTTTGGAAAGGTATAATTATATTTTTGCTTTGAAGACGTGTCCCCGCACCCGTATCCACAATTTAGGATATAGTCCACGTGTCTCAAAGTTTTAGTCATGCTGAATCCGACACTTGGATATTTACACCCTAGTAACAAATGGGTCAGAATGTCAGATTACGTCCTACTCATATCCAGTGGAGCCAAAGACTCTTTCTTTGGTTCTATATCATGATGCAATTAAGTAAGTGACATAGTAATTTGCATTTCCTTTTATGTTTTTCATCAGTCATTCAATGCAAGTATGCAATTTTTATCATGGGTCATCCGCCCCTTGTGTTAACCAAAAAAGGGGTAAGGTGTATAATTTGACCCTATTCAGCCATTTACGGGAGCCCCACAGATACTTGGGTGATGTTGTATGTGATTACTCCTATTTTTTGCGGATAATTTGTTTTATCTTTTATTATAAGACCCTTTTGCCAAATTATGTAATTTTGTTTTTGCGATGTCAAATGTAAAAAAACTTACCCCAAATGTCACTTTGCATTTTTGTTACAGGATTCATTTGATCAAAGCGTTTATAGTATATTCCTACAGAATGCAGAAACAGTTGCTTTTGTTTCCCCGTGTGAAGGTTCATTAAACTCATCTCATCCTCAATATTCTTTACTCTAAATCTTGACAAGAAGTTAGATACTGTCTTACATGTGAGAATAATGCAGTCCTTGTTTATACGAGTTTATGGGCGATTATACGTTTTATGGGCGATTTTTAATGTAAGATGATCTCATTTGAGTCGGTGCTCTGAACGGACTAACTGATGCATCATTATGGTTCAGGACATGGTTCCGAGAGGACTGCAATTCCTGTGACTTCCCTTAAAGTTGGGGATGAAGTTTTGCTGAGAGTTCAGGGTGGAGCTCGGCATACTGGCATTGAGATTCAGGAATTTATTGTTGAGAAGTAGTGCTTTACCATAGAGTTTCCTGTGGTCATAGGAATGCCCACAAAAAGGTGATATTTTGAACATGTTAGATCATTAGCAACACAAATACTTGTGTATGTAGCTACAATTTACAAGGCATATTGTAAACAGGATAGTTTTGTAGCTATTTTCCCAGTAATGTGAATCAAGAAACCTGATGGTTGTATCCGTTTTCTACAAAGATTGTTTAAAACCGCCATATAAAAGATGGATGGTGCCCGGGCGTCACGGGTGGTACTATATTTAAGTACCACCCTAAATAAAACTATATAAAAAATCTCAAATTTAATTCACTTACTGTTTAGCTCCTAAACTGAAAGGGTTTGTACATTGAATTTATCAAGCATGTTGAAGATAAACGAAGTGAAATCAATGGGAAAATGCGTAAAAAAATAGTCGGTGAAGCATGTTACACAAATTAAAATACTCCCTCGCCCCGTTTCTTTCAATTAGGAACTGTTTTTGATGGGCAATTTGATCTTTTAGACTCAATTTGATTCACTTGTCATCAAATAGTTGGTCATCTCCTCTTTCCTTGGTTTGTGCCAAAATCAAAGGTAAACAAATGACCGGGATGGAGAGAATATAAGAGACCACCTTAGAGCTTGTATACTAGAGGGTCTCCAAGTGCTCTCCAAATGGTCCCCACAATTGGAGAGCACAAAACATGTGTTTTTCTCCTACAAAAGGAGCTCTCCAAGTGCGTTTTATGTGATTTTCATGAAAGAAAATTGAGAGAAGTTCTCCATTTTTTGTGGACCTTCAAAAGTAAAAATGTGAAAGGATAAATTTATTTTACAATCTTATCTATATAAATACAGAAACATTTTATGCAAATCCGTGCAGCCACGTCACCAAATCTAAGTTTTTTTTAAAACATTAAATGCGGGACCCACAATAAAGATTAAGAAATTAATTAATAAAACTAGTTTTACCCCGTGCAAAATTGCACGAGTCTGGTTAATAAATTTGTTATTAAAAAAGATTAACTAAGTTATAAAATATTAAAATCAGAATTCCACAAAATCAAATTTTAAAGTTCTAATTAATATCATAAATGAATGAAAAGTAATAGAGTTTATACATAACTTAA
>VHZZ01023345.1:26664-36885 GCA_009801015.1 Silene noctiflora | reverse complement strand
AATGTCACTTCCTCAACCATGAAAGTGCATTTCTCCAACTTCCCAAATAATTTTTGGTCTCTGAGTATCTTAAACACTGCTTCAAGGTGTTTGAGGTGCTCTCCCTTGTTGATGTTGTATATGAGGATCTCATCAAAGTAAACCACAGCAAACTTGCCTAAGCAAGGCCTCAATACTTCAGTCATCAACCTCATGAATGTACTAGGTGCATTTGAGAGACCAAATGGCATCACTAGCCACTCATACATACCATGCTTTGTTTTGAAGGCAGTCTTCCATTCATCTTCTTCTCTGATCCTCACTTGGTGGTACCCTAGCCTGAGATCTATTTTTGAAAAACTCCTGGCACCACTCAATTCATCAAGCATATCATCTAGTCTTGGGATTGTAAATCTGTACTTGACAGTGATGTTGTTAATGGCTCTGCTGTCAGTACACATCCTCCAGGTTCCATCCTTCTTAGGGACAAGTAGTGCACGGACTGCACAGGGATTTAGGGACTCCCTGACAAACCCTTTGTTCATGAGCTCCTCAATCTGGTGCTGCAATTCTTTGGTAGATGCTGGATCACTTCTGTAGGCAGGCCTGTTAGGTAACACAAAGCCTGACACCAGGTCAATATGGTGCTCAATACCTCTCAGGGGGGGCAGTACACTTGGCAGCTCGCTTGGGAACACTTCCTTGAACTTCTGTTTCAGAGGTTCCACTTCAACTGGAACCTCTAAGCCTTCCTTCTCAGTGACTTCCTTGGATAATAGGTTCAACACAGGCTGCTCTTATCTCATTTCTTTAATCATTGCCGCTTCAGACAAAAACAGCACTCCATTGACTTCATCAAGCATGCTAGGACTTCCATAATTCCACTGGTTATAGGGCAATGGGGTCAGGGTGACCTTCTTGCCATCATGTTTGAAACTTTAAGTGTTCTCCTTGCCTTGGCGTGTGGTGTTCCTATCAAACTCCCATGGCCTCCCCAGCAACAGATGGCAGGCATCCATTGGGACAACATCACACATGACTTCATCCTTTTAAACTTTGCCAATTGAAAAGGACACAAGGCATTACTTATCAACCTTCACTTCAGCTCCCTTGTTCAACTATCTCAACTTATATGGGTTTGGGTGCTCATGGGTAGGTAAACTCAGCTTTCTGACTAATGTGGTGGAGGCTACATTAGTACAGCTTCCCCCATCTATAATCATGCTGCACGCCCTCCCTTGAACTATGCACCTACTCCTAAATATCAAGGATCTTTGATCTGCTTCAAGTGGAGCATGTTGTGAGTGCATTACTCTCCAGAGTACCAAGCTGTGACCAGTGTCAGGATGAGCCATAACCTGACTTGGACTTTCCTCAACCTCTATCTCCTCTATTATTAAGTTTTCTTCCTCCTCATACTCAACCAGACCCTCTCTTTCCCATTCCTCAACCTCCATTGCTGTGAGAGCTCTATTAGAAGGACGGTCTTTCTTGAAATGGCCATAACCCTGGGACTGGAAGCATTTGATCTTATCCCTGGCCAAAGGGGTGCTGGTTCTAGATTTCAAAGGTCCCTTCCCCTTATCCACAGCAGGTTGGGTGGTTGATTTGGGTGTGTCACCAATCCTCACACCAGTATAGGGTTTGTAAGAAGGTTTGGGTTTGGGTATTGTAGTCCTAGATTTCCCCATTCTCTCAACTCTTAGAGAAAGGTTCACAACATCATCATAGGACTATAGTGGTTGCATTCTAACCCTGTCAGCAATGCTCTTGTCCAGGCCTTCAAGGAACCTAGCAATCCTTTGCTCAGGTTTCTCACTGACTTCACACTGAAGAGTCAATTGCTCAAACTCCCTCAGGTAAGCCTCTACAGTTCTCTCATCTTGTCTGAGCTTAGACAGTTTGATAAAGAGGTCTTGAGTGTAATCTTTGGTAACAAACTTATCTAACAGTTTCTTTTTAAGTTTGTCCCAAGATTTAAGAGGTTCTTTCCCCTCTCTTAACCTCTGATGTTTGAGATTGTCATACCACAGTTAGGCATACCCTTTTAATTTCAAGACAGCAATCTTACATGACTTAGCATCATTGTAATTTTTAAACTCAAACACCTTTTCAACATCCCTAATCTATTCTAGTAGATCCTCAGGGTTCAAACTACCAGAGAATTCAGGAATGTCTACCTTAAGATGCTTATCTGGGTTCTCCTGGTGTTCAACTGGACTCCTGGTGCTCTCCTCTGAGTCTGACCACTCCTCATACTACTGGTGGCCCCTCCTTCCTCCCATAAAGACACCACGAGCCCTACCTCTGCCTCTGCCTCTGCCTAGTGGTTCTCTTCTGGGGTCAGGATTTGGGATCCTTTATATGATAGCATCCATTACATTGACCATGGTATTAACAGTTCCTGCTAACTAATCCACCTTTGCTTCAATACCTGCAAGCCTCTCTTCACTCATTGGGTTATTTTTTGTGTTTTTGTTGTAGCTAGGGTAAAATGAACTCACTTAACTCACAACCAAAGCTCTGATAACCAATATTGCAGTGTAAAACCCAGGGACAGACTGGAAATACTAAGAATTTGAGCAACTTGGTAAAAATAGTAAATGACCTCTATAAATACTAAAAATTGGTGGTAATAAACATTGATATATAAATTAATTTCTGACTAAGTTTGGGAATTTTTGCATAAACAGAAGTATTTTTGATAAATCACTCAACTCAGTCTATCAGAAAATGGGTTGTTCTGAGACTGAGAAACTGATATGACTCTCAAATGTGAAAGGAACTAGATATAATTGTTAAACTGGTTCCCAAGCAAGCACATGGACTCAACTCAACAATTTTAAGAAGAATTAACTAAGTAAACTCAAGCAAGAACGGAGTTAACTCAGAAAAATCCCAACCAACAACAACCAGACAGTTCAAGCAAGCACAGAACTATTCAGTTGTTACAACCAGGTACTTAATCAACACCCAAGCAAGCACGGGATGTCACTAAGCCTGACTTACAACTAAGCAAGCACAAGTTGTGAAGATTTGAAAATGAGAGAAAATTCTCTGGGTTTTTTTCATTCAAAAGCAACTGCTATAATCAGCATACACAAGGTCCTTATACAGGCCTTGAGATTAGGTTACAGACTCAAAATATAATACATCCAAGGACTAGGATCCATCCTAGGATTAGTGAAAATGTCATTAATTATTTTACAATTGAAAGAATAAGAAAGTAAACTAGTGAAAACAAAAGCAACAGGGTGAAACAGACTGTTGTCAGGCCAAAAAAATAGTTTGACTTTGGCTTGCTGTGTGTACAGGTTGTTGTTGTCTTTGGAAGCTAGCTTCTTTGCTCCTAAATCAAGGCTTGTGACAGTTGTCTCGAGGCTTGAAATGCTTTATGGAATCTAAGAAAATGACTTGCAAAGGAGCTCCACAATTGCCTCACTAAAAGAGGAAAGTTTACTTTATACTTTATGCTTTTGTTGGTTTCGACATGTGACTGGTTTTGCTGAAAATTGGACTGAGTGTGGACTCAATCAGGGACCTAGCTTGGGTGCATTTTGGACCTACTCCAAGGGCTTCTCAGCTGGCCATGGTGGCAGCTGGTGGTGGACCTTGAACTGGTATTTCTGGCCCCTCATTTCTGGGTTGGCAGTAGCTGTGATCTTGGCATGATGGTCTGAGCTGCTCGAGTTAGGGCCTGTATTCGTGCCTGCTGTTGCCTGGTTGTGGCCTGCCTGGCCTAGGCCCTTGCTGAGCTCCAGTTCTGTGTTGCCTTGGCCCTCAGCTCCTAATGCACAAGGGAACCAAGCCAACCAAGGGTTTAACCATGGGTTTGGTCAAGGGTATCAAGACTATAGTCAAAATTTCCAAGGTTATCAAGGGCCTAGAGGGAATTACCAAAGGGGCAACAACAATAGTCAAGGCCCCAAAAACCGGTTTGACTATGGATTTCCTCTACCTTTGACTAACCAACCCTTCCAAGAGCAAACAAGTGACCGTCACATCAGTGAGTTGTTGAAGATGGTGAAGAATATGCAAACGACTCATAGCCAAGAGTTGATTAATTTGAGAAATTCCAACCAACGGGAGATTAAGGAGATGGAGGCTTGAATGGCTTCCCAAGCTCTAGCTAACCCTCAAAGGCCGTCGGGTGATTTTCTTGCCCAATTCCAAAGCTCTAAAGATGCCTCGGAAAACCATCAAGCCCATGCGGTGGTGTTGAGGTACGAGGTGGAGCTTGAGGATCCATACAAAGATTGTGAAGTGGAAATAGATCCCAAAAGGAAGCGGGGTAGCGTAAATGATGGGAAAGAAAGCCCTTCAATGACACCATCGGCTAGGATAAGTGAAATCAAGAAGGGAAAGACATCGGGTGAAGCATCTTCAAATGGGGGAGCACATGTGAATAAAGATGTTGATGGCTTGGTTGAAGACCTCCCCTATTAAGAGGAGGTGGGTGAAGACACTACCGAGGAAGTGCTTTTACAACCTTCTACTAAGGTAACAAGCATGCCAACTTCCCCCATGGTATCATCTAACTCAAAACTTGTCAACAACATTCCCTATCCCACTAGATCTTTAAAGTCTAGAGAAAACTTCAAGTACACGAAATTTTGTAAAATGTTAGAAAATCATGAAGTGACTCTACCCTTTACCGAGGTAATATTGAACATGCCAACCTACACCAAGTTTTTGAAAGATATCTTGACCAAGAAGAGGGCCTTGGGTGACCAACAAATGATGGCTATGGAAGAAGAGTGTAGTGCTCTACTTCTAAACAAAATGCCACATAAGCTTGGTGACCCGAGGAGCTTCTCTATACCTTGCGTAGTTGGCGGTGTCCCAATAGCGAGAGCTCTATATGATTTAGGGGCAAGTGTAAGTGTCCTTCCTTTGAAAGTTGCTAATAAAATTGGTATTTGTGATTTGGTTACAACAAACATGACTCTCCAATTGGCGGATAGGTCCGTCAAGCGCCCCTTGGGGGTACTTGAGGATATACCCGTCAAAGTTGGAAAATATATGATCCCCATCGACTTTGTTGTCCTCGATATTCCCGAGGATAGACACACCCCCATCATCCTAGGTAGACCATTCTTTGCTACTGGAGGAGTGTTGATCGATCTAAGAGATGGGCGGCTTACCTTTCGAATAGAGGGCGACAATGTTGAGTTTAATCTTCCAAATCTTGTGAAAGGGCCAAAGCTTGACCAAGCATGCACGGTGGAAATCATTGATGAAATAGTTAAGGAATTAAAAAGGGAAGAAGAGAGAAAGGAAGAAGTGTACCAAATTGCCATTCATGATGAAGAAATGGATGAAGAGCATGAGGTTGATGAATAACTATTTAGGAAAGTGGAGGGATTTCTCCCTCCCAAGGTACAACTTAAACCCTTTCTTGATGAGGGAGAGACTTATCCCGTGATAATCAACGCTAAGCTTAGTGAGGATTAAGAACAAAAAACATTTGAATGTTTTAAAAACCCATAAGAGCTCACTAGGCTATAGCATTGAATATATCAAGGGATTGAGTCTAAACTTGTGCATGCATAGGCTCAATTTAGAGGAAGGGAGTCAACCCAAAAGTTGAAGGTCAACGGAGATTAAACCCGAAATGGCCGAAGTTTTAAAGAATGAGGTTTTAAAATTGCTTAACGTGGGTATAATCTACCAAATCACCGATAGTAGGTGGGTAAGTCCCGTCCACGTACGTGATCCCTAAGAAAGGAGGTGTGACCATGATGGAACAAGAGGACGGGACCCATGTACCTACCCGTCCGGTGACCAGGTGGCGGATGTGCATTGACTACCGTAAACTTAATGACGCCACTCTCAAGGACCACTTCCCTATCCCCTTTATCGATCAAATGTTAAAATGGCTTGCCGGGCATGCCTATTATTGTTTCCCGATGGGTAGTCTGGGTTTTTTCAAATCCTTATATACCCGGAGGACAAGGAGAAAACAACCTTCACGTGCCTCATCAGAGTGTATGTTTATCGGCGTATGCCATTCGGGTTGTGTAATGCACCCGACACCTTCCAAAGGTGCATGATGTCTATCTTTGTCGATTCTCTTGAAAAAATCATGGAATTCTTCATGGATAACTTTAGTGTCCATGGAGACTCATTTGATCATGGTCTTGTGAATTTGTTTAATGTTCTAAGGAGGTGTGAATAGTGTAATTTAATCCTCAATTGAGAAAAGTGTCATTTCATGGTAGAGGAAGGAATTATGCTCGGACACATAATATCCAAGAGGAGTATAGAGGTTGATGGTGCCAAAGTTGCGGTCATAGAGAACTTATCACCTCCTTTAAATGTGAAGGGAGTGAGGAGTTTTCTTGGCCACGCCGACTATTATAGGCGATTTATTAGATTTTTCAAAAATAGCCAAGACATTAACTTCCCTTCTCCTCAAGGATGCCCCTTTCGTATTTTATCATGTTTGCCTTGAAGCATTTGATAGGTTAAAGCAAGCTCTCATCACGGCCCCAATCATCCGAGCTCTGGATTGGAGTCTTCCATTTGAAGTTATATGCGATGCCTCCGACTTTGCCGTAGGAGCGGTGCTTGGCCAAGTAGTTGACATGAAACACCATGTCATCTACTATTCAAGCAAGACTTTGGACCAAGCCCAATGCAATTACTCAACCACCGAGAAAGACATGCTTGCAATTATCACTGCCATAGAGAAATTTCGCCAATATCTTGTGGGCTCCAAGGTGGTGGTTTAATCCGATCACACCGCTTTGAGGAAATTAATGGTGAAGAAAGATGTTAAGCCTAGAATTTTGAGATGGGTCTTATTTCTTCAAGAGTTTGACTTAGAAATCCGAGACAAAGCGGGTGCCGAAAATGTTGTGACCAACCATTTGTCACGACTTACTAATGATGATCATAGAATGAAGGATGAAAGCGGGCCGATCATTGAGTGGTTGAGGGAGGATAGTTTGATGGGTGTGTGTGTCAAAGTGCCATGGTTTGCGGACTTGGCAAACTATGTGGTTAGTGGGTTTGTTCTGAAAGAGCTAGATCCAAGAGATATGAAGAAGTTGAAGCATGATCCAAAAAGGTATTTTTGGGAAAATCCTCACTTGTTCCGAAAGTGTGGGGATGGTATGTTTCGAAGATGCGTATCAACAGAAGAAGGAATGGAAATCGTTGATAGGCTCCATAACTCGGTGTATGGAGGACATTTTGCCACTTCACGAACAATTGCCAAGGTTCTCCAAAGTGTTTTTTTATTGGCCCTATATGTTCAAAGATATCCACCACTTACTCAAATCATGTGATGCGTGAAAACGATCGGGAAATATTGGAAAAATGAATGAAATACCTCTCACCAACATCCTTGAAATTAACTTTTTGATTGTTGGGGGGTTGACTTCATGGGGACTTTTCCCAACTCATGTGGCAATGAATACATCCTAGTGGCCGTGGATTACGTCTCTAAATGGATTGAGGCAGTTGCATCACCAACCAATGATTCCAAAGTGGTAATGGAATTGTTCAAAGGTGGGTTCTTCCCTAGGTTTGGAACCCCACGAGTCGTGATAAGTGACGGAGGTTCCCACTTCCGCAAGAGTACATTCAAAGCATTAATGGAGTCGCATGGGGTGCGGCACAAGACCGCCCTTGCCTACCATCCACAAACAAGTGGGAATGTGGAGGTCTCAATCCGCCAAGTCAATCCATCTTAGAAAAAGTGACAAACAAGAGTCGTAAAGATTGGTCACAAAAGCTCCTGGATGTCCTATGGGCATTAAGAACGGCATTTAAGACACCGCTTGGAACAACGCCATACAAAATTGTCTATGGCATGGCGTGTCATTTTCCCGTTGAATTGGATCATAAAGCATGGTGGACCTTAAAGGAGATGAACTTCAACATTGATGCGGCGGGTGAAACACGATTCTTGCAAATGAGTGAGTTGGAAGAGCTCAGGCTAGAAACCTATGAAAGCTCTAGAATATACAAGGGCCAAACCAAGAAGTGGCATGATGCCAAGCTTATTTACAAGGATATAAGTATGAGAGATCTTGTTCTCTTCTTAAATTCGAAAGTGAAGGTGTTCCAGGGAAAGCTCTGTTCTCGATGGTCGGGACTCTTCAAGGTTGTTGATATCTCACCCCATGGGGCATTTTAACTTTGGAGTGAAGATGGTGGGAATTTAAAAGTCAATGGCCAAAGAGTGAAGAGATACTATGATGGGCAAGAAAAAGGAACGATCGAAGTGTTGTACCTCGGGGAATCGCTCCCCGAGGAGGAGGATGTTTAAAATCTCAAACAATGAATTGGTTTGGTGGAGTACCATAAGAACCACCATTTTTTTGTAAATATTACATGCATTTTAGCTAGACTTGAGGAATTTGGTTTGTTAGTTCAACTTGTGCGAGTTGGAAGAGGTGACGGGTTGAAGAAACGAGGTTGTTTCAGTAATTGAAGAACACTTGACTATCCTACTTAGCCCGCCTTCAGACTATGAGAGTCGGAGTATCGGTGGAAAACATATTTATCGAGGCTAAGTAAGGAGTTTGGATTAAAATCGGCCAAGAAGGAGGAAAACACGAGGAAGAAGACTCCCAGGTCTTCAATTTGCCTCAATCGCTATGAAAGCTAAATTTGTGTTGTTTAAGCAACGTCACCTTACCCCGACTCGATTTTTTGACCGCCAATCAATGCGGGATTTGGGACTAGATCGTGTCCCCGTAGATTTATTTAAAGGTGTGGGGATGAAAGCCATGTACTCTATCTTTGAAAGGACATATTCCCGGCTCACTTGGGAATTTCTTAGCTCCTTTAGCATAGACAAGTATCGGCAATCGGGCAAGGTTTCCTTACTTCACTTCCGGCTCATTAATAGGGACCACTCCCTTACCTTGGCCCAATTTATCGAGATATTCGGACTTGACCCGGCGCCGTCTCATAGGGCGCCGGAGGAATTTGACCATGGCATGGTTTGGAAGGCCATMTCGGGCCTAGAAGATCAAAAAGGTATGAAGCGGCCGTCAAATGCTTGTCATAATGCCACAATCCGGATATGGCACCGGTTCATGGGATGGACCGTCTTTGGGCGGAACGAGCCCCATAATTTTAGAACGGATGAGCTTGAGATACTAGGCTTCTATCTTTACACTAACCCGGTGCCCTTCAAAATCAGCATTGCACATCATTTTGCGCTCCACCTCCACAAGCTAAGCAACAACCCGACGCAAACTACTCCAATTGTGGTGGGTGGCATCATCACCCACCTAGCCAAGCGCCTTGTTTGTGTATTAAACATGAACAACACAAACTACATTGTCGGCAAAACCTTCCTCACACGTGACAACTTGCAAAATTCATTGAATTGGATTAAGAGGAACATGGCCGATCGAAAGGATTATTTGCAAGTTCGGGTTAGGGGACTGGACAAGAACTAGGTGCCACTCCCTAATGCTAAAAGAATTAATATTGAGCCAAATTCGGCTCACTATCTACTCGAGCTTGAAGCGGATAAAGTGAATGAAGATGATCCGCCGCAAGAGCAACCAATAGTCTATGGGCATTATCGCCGCATGCCTACCGAAACAACCATGAGATATAACATGCCTCCACCATTCTTCCAACCCGACCCTTTCCAACAACCTCAACCTTGGTTCATGCACCAAGGTGAGGGGTCATCATCTAGTCAACCTTCTCCTCCTCCGGAACCCTATCTACCTCCATCGCTGGTGGAATTCATGAGGAACGTGACCATCGGCCTTCAAGAGGCCAGGGATGACCGTCGTGACCTTCATCGAAAGGTAGAGCGGTTATATGTTGACCATTCCATTAGTCAATTTCCGGTATATGATGACTACTAACGGCGAAGGTATAAGCATCCTTCCGTCCTCCACCCCTCCTACTATCTAGCTCTAGATGGGGGTTATGCGAGTGGAGACGGGTCCACGGTTTATGGGGACATTAACCTCAAACAAGACTACTTCAACTAGACCTGGCAAAACCCGACCCGACTCGACAAAACTGATCTGGCTCATCCAATATCGGACCCGCCTGACACCCGAAACCAACCCGGTCCGATCTGATTTAACCCGATTCTTGATAACATCTTCTAACTGATATAACCCGAATCTCATGACACCGAAGCCGATTAAACCCGAGAAGGAAAAAACCCGACCCGAGTAAGACTCGACTAAGCGATACAAACCGAGATGATCTCCCACAATTGCTAGTCTTAAATAATTGTAAGATCCAAGATGA
>VHZZ01023333.1:8804-24585 GCA_009801015.1 Silene noctiflora | reverse complement strand
CGTTTTGTTAGGAGCTAAAAAATGCGGCTCTAATAGTATTCTTGTTGCAGAAACTCTCGCTTTAAAAGAAGACATTTTAGCAGCTAAATACTTAGGAATCTCAAAGTTAATTGTAGAAGGTGATAATTTATGTGTTATCAACTCAATTCATAATACTTGGCAAATTCCTTGAGAAATTTCTAGTATCCTCAAGGATGTAAAATTAGATCTTCAGTTTTTCGATGAATTGATAATTAAACATTGCTTTCGTGAAGCCAACAAAGTTGCCGTCATTATGACTTCTATTGGACATTCATGTCCATTTCTTTCGAGGTGGTTTGAAAGCCGGTGGCTTCAACTTACCTCTATCATTCGAAAGGATGAGATAAGTTGGTCCTACCTTAGGGGATCAATTTAGTTTTATTACCTTATAAAAAAAAAATA
This sequence comes from Silene noctiflora, assembly GCA_009801015.1. NCBI lineage: Eukaryota > Viridiplantae > Streptophyta > Magnoliopsida > Caryophyllales > Caryophyllaceae > Silene > Silene noctiflora. The sequence continues at coordinate 24,162 of VHZZ01023333.1, read as the reverse complement.
CCTATGTTACAATTCTACTCCAAACTCTTAAGTTAAATATCATACCATATTCCTACAGTGTCTAATTTTCTTTTGTATCATTTATTACCTCGTGTCCTTAATTTCTTTATGATTCTCAAGAGATAGGATTTTACGAGTACATCATTTATAAAGGGTGTAATGCATTCTTCAAATTTTGTTCTTTTACGCTAGCCTTATAATAACTACACATCCTATTAATTAGAAATCTATGTTGTAAAAAATCTGGAAATTATCTATTTAGTAAACACTAGGATTGAGGATATGCATTAATTATGGTAAGTTCTATAGTTGTTTTACGTCATGCTCTTTTGAATTTAGTTTCAGCTCATTTTAGTTCAATTTAGCTTTATTCATTTCAGTTAAGTTCAGCTCCATTCAATTCAAATCAGTTTAGCTCATCTCTTCACAAATTAGCTATTAGGCCCTGCTCTTTTCAGCTGGGAAGAGGTGAATAAAACTGAAGTGAGAGTTAATTTGTGAAGAGATGAGCTAAACTGAACTGTACTGAATGAAGCTGAACTGAATAGAATTTAACTTAACTTAAATGAGCTGAAATTAAGCTAGAAAGAATAAAGCCTTACTTCAGTACACTTCAACTCATCTTTATTAAGTTTAGTTTACTTTAACTCAGTTCACCTCTTATTAGCCGAAAAAAATATTTTTATAATCAATATATTCTTTTAATAATTTATTTCTTTTAATTTATAAAAATGCCAAAACTAATTAATTACTAAGAGTGTAACATGAAATAAACTTTGAGTAAAGATGATGACATGCAAATAAGAGACGTTACTTCATTATTTTTAACATAATGTTTTATCTAAAATGGGTATATCCATCTTTAGATTAAGACGTATTAAGTAGAAAGGATAAGGCAACATTAAAGTCCCGTGTTTTTAGTTAACAATTACACTATACATTTATACATATACATATCAATAATAGTATATTACAGGTAGGCCCGTGTATCGAATGAGCATATATATATATATATATATATATATATATATATATATATATATATATATATATATATATATACCAGTCTTATACCCGTGCAAATTACGGGCAGGCTATTTTAAATTTTTATATTATAAAAATTATATACATGAGATAAATTTTTTTATAGTAGTTAATTATCTCCTTTCAAACTTGTTATCTTTAAAAATAAAGTTTTAAAATAATAAAGTAATAAAATCTCTCTATTTTTGTTAAAACATATTGAAATTACAAATCTAATAGTTGATGAGTTATAAAGTCATGTTTAACTATGATATATACTCTTGTTAATTAAATTTGAGTTGGTACTTTGTCATGCAAGTGGCGATTTAAAAAAAAAACCCGACTTACATATCAAACTGAATAATTCAGATGAAAATAAAACAAAATTAATAAAAGTAAACCGGTCCGTATAGTTGGAGACCTGTTTAAATTGATAAACTCGTTTTTCATTTACTAAACTCGTGCACGTTTATTAAAGTCCTGCAAGTTTAAAGTAAAATTTTGACTAATAAACGTTTAAATGAAAATTTTAACCTGTTTTTCATTTAGTAACAAATGATAATTACTGAAACAGGACAAAATGAAAATTGTCACTCGTGCATGTTAAAATTGAAATTTTGACCCATGCATTCTTAAGATGAAAATTTGTTGTGTTATTCATTTAGTACCGATTGTTAATTAGTGAAATAGGATATAATGAAAATTGTTATTCGTTCACTTTTAAAATGAAAAATTTGACGTGTTTTTCATTTAGTATTGATTGAGAATTATTAGAGAAACATGACAAAATGAAAATTATGACTCATGCACATTTAAAACGATTTATTCAAATGATTTAGTGGTGATGTCATCTTATTCGAAAAAATCAAATATGTGATCTGAAACAATTCGAGTCAGATAAACTTTCAGATATCAGATTGGTTTAGCTATGGGTTATAAAATTTTCGGATATCCGATATGATCGAAGCTAAGACTCTTTTAGGGTTTCTTTCATATAAAAAAATAGAAATTTCAAAGCCTTTCAATTTCTCCTGCACGCCGCCTCGTATTCATCCCCATTTCCAAAGCCTCTCAATTTATTTTCTTTCTTCTTCGTCCCTCTTTCCTCGTCAAACATATAAGTACGGCTCAATTTACCGAGTAAATGTTCTAGGAAGATATGTACTATTGTTAATAACCAAATTTGAGCCTCTACTTTGTTTTCTTATTTGGCCGACTTAAAAACCCCAAGTTTTATAAGATGAACACAATTATTTGGAACCGACCCTGCTCGTCCAATTGGCTATCATAATTGCCAACCCCCCCAGGCCCCGCAAGGTAACCGCTCAGAAAGCTAGTCGGAGCACCCCACCAGTTCCGATCGACACCATAACTCTCAAATACCCCACTATCATCTTCTACTCCCCTCCACCACACTGGCTTAGCCAAGTCGGTACCCACATTTTGGAGATGATCCATCTCCTGCATGTTCAACAATACGAGGGTAGTCGATAACCTCTCAGTAAGCTCGCTCTTCTGCATTCTAGGGTCATAGGCCGTAGGATAACAAGGGTACTGGTACGGTGTAAGCCTCGAGCGAGAACGAGAGGCATCTCAGCAGTGACCTCTCAGAACTCTCTCACTCCTCGAGTCTCTCTAGGAGGTTCAGCCACTCTCCACCGGCGGTTATCCGATCGTCGGTTTGGGCAACTTCTCCAAATTCTGTGGAGGTATGAGGTAAGTTGAGGGGGAAGGTCCTCATCCTCACCTCCTCCAAATGGTTAATCTCCGGTAAATTATCCGGGTTGGGCACTCTCATCCATCTTGTTCTCCTCACCCTCCAAGCTAAGCCCCCCATCATCTAATATTCTCAACCATTTGTGGCGGAGGAAATAGTCTTTGTCAAGCAAAGGAACTCCCTCCAACAGAGTTTTCGGATCCTCGGGTGGCTCGAAATCCGTGAGCCTTTGAGCTAGGCGGGTCATTATGGCACCGCACCCAATATAACGACGCGTAGATGTCGCCGTTTGTTCTAGACTTGCACACACAATAGCCGGAGCGTTATAGAAGAAACGCTCCTCGTGCTTGGGGTTCAAGTATGAGATCATCAACATCACCTCGTGAATTGAGCTTGCTCACATCATCCCGTAAGTATAATAAACAAGTCATCATCCTCAAGAATATCTTAAGGGTCATATGTTGAATGTCATTAATCAACAAGGCACTCGCACTGCGTGCCTGCCTACCCGTGAATAAAGGAAAGTATTGGGGAGCTCCCCTCTCCACCTCAACATCATTCAAATAGGTCTCGTTCATCTTTTGTAAGCCCAGATGCCCTGCAAACTCATCCAAGGTCAACTCTAAATCCCGGTTCATGCGACGGAAACTAACTGTCTCATGAGCCACATCATATCTGTAAGAACTAAGAAACTCTAAGGTCAAATATAGGTACGACCTCTTCCGAAGTCGGTACAAACCCTGCATTCCCAAGATCTCAAATATGTGCCGCATATCGGCCTCGGTACCCAACGTCTCCAAAAGACTCGCATCTACACATCTAGTCGGCCTAAAGGGTTTAGGCATTTGATTGATAAAAGCCTTTCGCTGAATAAAATCAACAAACTCAACCATAGGGTACTCACTAACTGGAGGAACGCCCGTTCCCCGGCTCGATTGGCCTACCTCGGTCGGTGGGTTGGTTCAGCTCCTCTTAGAAGGTTGACTTTGTCCCTTCGGCATGTTGCGAATACACACACAAGAATGTACAACTCAACATACGAACAATTACAGGGAAAGATTAAAACCTTGTTTTCTTCGAAAACAACTTTTGAAACGGATTTGTAGTTGAAAACAATCGAATTTCGACCAAGGAAGGTAGTAGTAGATTTCTTTGTCCTCCTACTATCCTTTCCTAACTAGATTTTGAATCAAAATCAAAAGTTTAAGCAAACTCTAGAAATTTTAGGCGGAACATACTATCACTTAATCTTAAAAATCAGAGATTTCTTCGTCAATAACGAACTTAGGATGGATTTCCTAACAACTACAACATATGAAATCAAATTCCCAAGCCTAAAGATCCAAATTTCACAAAGAAGAATAAGAACAAGGATTTTGATCCGATTGAAATGGCCCTTACCCAAAAATCTTTGCTAGAAACCTTTAGAAAAAGAGAGCTTTGATGTCTGGATGTGTATTTGTGTCGAAATAATAAAGAAATTTTAGGTTATAAAACACAATTCTCAAATCGCGGAACCCGGTTTAACAGGGGTACTCGGCTGAGTTGCTCGTATTCGGTCGAGTATGTGATTGTGCTCGGCTGAGTACCCGAATTTCCCAAAATAACTTTCCTACTGGATTCCATGTACTAAGTCGAGTGACTTGCCTACTCAGCCGAGTTGGGCTAGCTCGGTCGAGTACCACTGAGGACTCGGTCGAGTATCTCCTGCTTCCCACATAGAATACTAAATACTAACGACTTCCTGGAAAACAATAACATTACTCGGAGTCTAAGCGTGCTTAGATCTCGTCACTTGTCAGCCTATACTTTCATCTTTCATTAACCACATACTACACACTGTCTCTTTCATCTAATCATACCAACAGTCGTTCAGATAATAAACCTTTGACACTTAACTTGTGTCACCAAACACCATCTTCACATCCAACCAAGCACAAGGCTTGTTCCCCAAAACTTGTCAGGACATATACAAATCCCTACCGGAGATAAGACTCAACCAATACTAATAACCACATGCAAATCTCAACTACGACCCCAAAAAGGGTGTATAGAATGCAGGCCAAGGTTCAAAAGGAAACTATATACTATGCTATACTAGCAGAATCTCAACCAACATAACTCAAACTCATAACGCACAATATCATATAAGAAAGGTAGCATGCATGATCACAAGGACATGACATTATCTCACATACACATACACATATCCCCACTTTTACCATCCCATAGGTTACTAATTTAAGTATGTTAGGGCCGGGATTTCGAAAGCAAGTGAGGACGCCTTCTCACCGAAAATCAAACATAAGGGGGCCCCTAACACACATACACCATGTTCATTTTAATTGACACCCTATGTTCATTTTGTTCATTGGTTACAGGTTCCAAAACCGTTGCTCTGATACCACTTTGTAACACCCCCATTTACCAGGGAGCCTTCAACAAGACCTCCCCAATAGATTAAGCTATTACCATCTCGGTTGCTCGAGGTAAGATGTATCAAATAAACAATAAGAGAACATTTAATCATTATAAATGTGTTTACAACAAACCTAAAGACAAAGGCCCGAAGGCTACAGCGGAAACATAATCAAACTACTGTCATATTGACAACTAAGACTCCATGGTGATGCATCAACTCCAACCCCTTACTCCGCATAAACGAACAAGCAACCTGCTAAGTAGAATTCTCACCATAAGGATGTGAACCCCCGTGATAAAGCGGAAAATAAACATAGAAAAGATTGAGGAAAATACGAGTTTTTGAAAACTTTTTTTAAGTTCAAAGCATGAATCCACTATCATTAATAAACAAATGCGAAAGTAAGTGAATCATAGGCTATACAAACCAACATAATTCAAAAAGGGAAAAGATATCCCACGAATAACATAAATACGCATAAGGATGAGTCTACGCATAAAATAGACAAAAGCCCAAGGGTCAAGGTACTCGCTATCTCACAAATGTATCTACCCCAAAGAACACCAACTTGCACTTGTCATTCATGAAACATGAACACCACAGTCAGTGGGGAGTAACTCAGGGTTCTCCCAACCACATTTAGTCAAAATAAACATATCAAAGAACGTAATCAAGCAAGACGTGATAGATACAAGATGTAATTAACTTAAACAGGACCATATAAGCAACATGGATTATACATATTAACATGATATGATGAAGCATGATAAAATGAGAATGAATATACATATTTAAATCACAATTGTAAGCGCACATGAGTATCAACAACATGAATAACGAGAGTCCAACAATAACATACAAGCATATGAGAGATAACCGTAGACATTTACTTTAAAAGCACTTCAACATATAAGGCAAGGGACGTGTCTAATAATGTCACATGCATATCTATGGCTTGCATCTCACCATATGTACGAATGAGAACATCGACCCGTCGATCATATCGAAACTAAGTGGCTTGCATCTCATCCCTAGTGCTCAATTGGACCAAAAGACTCTTACATCCAAAAAATACGAGCACGGATTCAAATGAGAAATAGCATATGCAACTATCCAAACCATTCAAGACCTTTTACTACTCTTAGACTTATTTCCTCTCCGCAGGATGACGAAGACAAAACAGTCCTAGTCTAAACCTGGCCAGACTCTCGGGAAGTATATTCTCCCGATTCAACATGCGGCAAAACGGCACGCATCCAAGACTCGATCGACATAACGTAAGTCGAGTACCTATCTCTCGGCAGAACGACACGAAAGCGGCGGAAACAATATAAAATAATCAACTCTTGGCAGAACGACCAACGAGCGCAACGTCAAAAGAGTAAATAACCAACTCTCGGGAGAACGACACGAAAGCGGCGTAAACTATTCAAGCAAGAATGTATGGCATCTTGGTATTCTCACAAGAACATGAAACATCACAGTACAATAGATTGACAAACCCTCGGCAGAATGTCGAGTGAAAGTGACGTCACAAGAGTAAGATAACCATCCCTCGGCAGGACGGCCAATGAGAGGCGCGTAACTAAACATTTCATAATTGACATATGATGAGCATGAAAACGAATGAGTCATAATGCATACATGAATAATAGCTTGGGAAGCATAAGCACCAAGAAACATTAATCCTAACTTAAAACAATAAGTTTAAAACCCGACTAGAACAAGGGTCCACTTCAAACGGCCATAAATATAGTTCTAGACATGATAATGAGGTGAAATAAATTGGAGGTGATATCTTATCCTCTCAAGGTTCTAAGGTTAGTTCACAAGCCCAAAACAAGCAAGAAATGAGGGAGAGATGACTATTTTACAAAAGTGGGTTAGTGCAGGATAAGTTTTACCCGCCCGAGTGAAATTATAACCGACCAGGTGAAATTTCACCCCTCGGCTGCAAATCCCAAAAAAACACATTTGACCGGGTGAAACTTTACCCGACCGGGTGAAATTTCAGCCCTCGGCGACATACGGGTAGAACACTTAGATCTTCATCTTTTTCCCTAGCCAATGAGAGTAAAACTCCATGGAAATTCAACAAGGTTCAACACCAAAACATGTCATATGGTAATAATCAATTTTACAACAAACCAATTTTACCCAATTGTTTCCAAATCTAATAATTCCAAACTAGCCACTTCAAGACATAATTAAACACACATATTAAGCATGAACAAGATGGTTTCTTCACAAATTCATATATGTGAACAAAAGACTAGCCTTTCTTCAAACAACCATGAGATAATTCCTCACACAATTCATCCAGCAACAAGCATGTGAAAAACAAGTAAAGATTCAAACTTTAATATACAAATGAACAAACTACAACATATAAACACACAACATTTACATAAATATCGAGTAACCCATCACCGTTACGTTTTTGCACTTCAAATCGTCACATAGCCAACTCCAAGTCCTCTAAGCTTGTTCTTCACCAAAAAAACCCAAGAAAAGATTGAAAAGCTCTAACCCTAGAAAAATGATTTTGTAAAAATCTTAAGAAATATGTTTTCTTTCTTACATAGAAAGATGAAGGAGAAAGAGAGGATAAGAATGATGCAAATTTGAAGCAATTTGATGGAGAAATGAAGGAGATATCTTGAATCTAAGGTTTAAGATGGTTATACACAAATGGTGTTTGTGGTTGTTGGAGATTTCAGATTTTCTAAGGTTGAAGATGAAGGGAGTATGAGGTTTTATGGGGTTTTAAGGAGAGAAAATAAGGGTAAAATGAACCCAATAGTCACTCCAAGCCCACTAACTCAAATTGAGATGGTTTCACTAAAATTTATGTCTCAAGGCTACTATACACCTAAGACGGATATTATTAGTACCGGTATAATTATTATACCTCTCAAGGTCATATTTTTCAAAAATAAGTTTTTAAAACATAATTAGCCTAATTAAAATATATTAAAAATGCTTTAAATTAAAATTAGCAAAACGTGGGTGCTACAAAGGATCATCGCAAATAATAAACAAACACACACATAAACCACAAGGTCAGCAGTGTGGACAAGGGCCACCTTCACGGCGGTCTGCGGACATGAAGCGGTTGCAAAGCCACGCTCGACGGCGTAGAAATGCTTTCGACCGGATCACTTTAGATCGGTTGGTTTCGTCTCGGTAAAGGTTTACGAAATGATGCTAGAGATGTTCGAAGTCGCCACCAAGAAATTATGGGATGCCTGGAAACCTTTAGAAACTTTATACCTCGGTCAAACGAAGCAAAAAGCGGTGCTTGACATAGGTACTAAAGATAAGGATTCGTCCCTCTTTAGTATCTTATCGCTAAAATGACTCTCGTTCGCCCTGGATAAGGTCGTTCATTATCAAAAGTTTCTGAGTAAGAGGTGAGGGTACATATTGAGAAGTTGTTTAATCGAACACCCAATTCCGCCCGCGGTAGCAGCCTCTACTGATCGATCTTGGTTGGTTGAGTGCAAAAGTTGATAAAACGGGTAAATGCATGAATGCGCATCCACAAGTTTGAACCTAACATGTGAGATTTGCTATGTCGGTTGTTTATCCAAATATCAAGTAATTGATGTTAAGTTGGATTTAATGTTGATTAGCATGCAAGACAGAAATTAAGCATCCATTTAACAAGTTATATTTACGGTTCTTAACGTGATCCATTTGTTGTAAAAACGGGGGTTTGGAAAATAAAGTGTGAAATGTAAAACGTAAACTCGTCAATCTGATCCATAAATATCCGGGTTAACCGGAGTCGAGATCATCCTAGACAAGTGCTGGAAATGAGATAGAACTGCATCAGATAGCCCACTAGAGGCGCGAGCCATTAGGCGACACAAAGGGGCCCTGCCTAGACTTGTAAAAGTCAAGGCAGAGGCCCTTTGGGGGCGCGAGTGCAGTGGCGGTGCAAATGAGTTCTCTTAGTTTTCCAAAATGTCTAAAAAACGTTTTGAAAGAGGTTTGAAACCATTTTGTTGTTGGAAATGCTTTTGTTGAAGCGTTTTGAAAGATTTGCTCGAATCAGAATATTTACCATTGTGTTGGTAATATTTTGAGTCGGGTTTATATTTGAAATCTTGACATGAATAGTCTATAAGTGAACGTGCCAAAATTTATGCTTAACCGTTTCGTCACTGAAATTCGAGTTGAATTAAGATGGCACATATATTAGCCAAGGATAACGTAAAAATATGGTCAAGAGAATAAAACAAAGAGATAAAATAAAATGAAAAGATGCTTAAATATGAACTAATTGTGTTAAGTTCATTAATTATGTAATTAGTTATTTTATCATCGCACCCGGATTAAACCGGCATGGTATATGCTAACCAAGGATGATCTTGAAATACGACCAATATGCTTGCAGATGTTTTAGATAAAATGAAAATGATGTAATAAAATAAATGGATAATTAAATATCTATTTGCTTGTAATTAACCAATAATATCATCATAACACAGGATTAACCGCCATGGTATAAATGACCAAGGATGATTTCGGCAATAGTTAAAAACGAGTTGTCATAAAAATGATTTTGCAAATGGTAAAAACCGTAAGAAAAATAAGAAGAAAATGTTGAGGAATGATGAACTCAACACGTTTTGAGTTCTGACCTAAACCACCCTTTGGGGCACGAGCCATATGGCGAGCCTGTTTCAGGTCAAAACTCAGTTTTGGCTCGATCATTCCATGTTTTGGATCATGTTATGCATGTTTTATCATGTTAAAGTCAAAAAAACAGTTAGCAAAACATGAAATAAGAGGATTTGTTACACCCTCATACTTACATGCTCGGTTGCTTGACTGGAATCGACAAGTACATGTAGGAAATTGTCTAAATATGGCAAAATAGTATAGCATTATTCACATAATGCTACATGAGATACTTATCAAGTAGAACCCACACCACACATTAGGTTAAAATCAACTCACCTCACTAATATTTGAAGCAGAGATAGCATAGTGCAAAAAAAGAAAGTGATCAGCTAAATCGAGTAAACTTAAATTAAATGTATGGTTAAAATAAGAAAACAAAGGCTTTACATATCAAAACCCACAAGATAGCTAATTAGATATTCTAAACAACTAAAATGAGGTTCATATATTACTCCTATCTCTGAGGTATCCATCTATCATAGAATTAATTGAACATGAATCTAAATTTAGCCTAAAAAGTGTTCATTCAGACCAAAAAATCATGTAAATATCTAACTTGGTGCACACCAAACAAGTTAACAGGAATTTGCTAAGGTCGAACTAAAGATCAATGAGAAGATAGTATGATATACATTTAGATCATCATTATCCAATATAAGATCCCCAATGTCTCGATCTCACCTGAAATAAATCACAGCAACAAAAAACGCAATAAACATATATATAAAAAAAACTACAATATTTATCGTATTCAATCACAAACAGTTGACAGAAACAACCAAATAAATTATTGCAATTGAATAAATTAATGAAAAATAAACCCTTTACGAATCTACATGACTGAATTCTTTGATTTGATTAAATATACACAGAAATGTGATACTTGAAATATCAAATCAAGGAAATTCTAAAGCCTAACTCATGTAATTCTCAATTTTAACAGCAAAAATCAATTACTCACCACTATAAGAACATAACAAATGTAGTTTATAAATATAACACTAATGAAACCTTAAACAACAAAAATGAATGATAAAAATTGAATGGAATTAGATCTTGAAAAATAAGAGAATGAAAAGAGGAAGAAAGGTGTCAGCAACATAAAGAGGAAGATGAGAAATGAGAACTATATACTCACATCACTTGAGTTAATCTCAATGCTAGAAAATTTTGAATCTGGTGGCAATACAATACAGAAAAAACCAAAATATTAATGAGGAATCAGATACAAAATGGGACTACTTTCGAGAAACAAAGCAATACATGCTTGTTAATATTTCAAATTGATGACTTTCTATAAAAATGTAGGAAAGAATTCCTACATTGTGCTCTAATAATCATACGGAGTATTATTTTGGGACTCACGTCACAACATGAATCTCACTATCATCGTTATCAATTCGATTAAAAAATCGTAGAAAACCCGCACAAACACATACACAGCCATCTATAAAAACCTAGAAAACCTAATTTACGACTCCTAATTAAAAAAGAGCACATAATGCATAAATTAGAAGAGGGGATTGAAACGAAAAATAGAAGAAATGATACCGAGTTTGGCCCAGACTTCATTAGAGGAAAATAAGGAAGCTGATTGCCCAGAGGAAAGGTCATCGGAGGCGAAGATCGGCAGGAAAATTGGAGGTGACGGTATAAGCGGCAGCATCAGAGGTGTTCACGGGTGGCCGAAGTAGGACGTGGCAGCCGACGGTGGAAGAAGAAAAATCAGTAGGAAGGAGAAGGAGAAAGAGAAAGAAGAGAAAAGGGAATAGATAGGATGGCGAGGTAGTCGGCATCGGAGATGGCCGAGGTCAGAGGGGGCTGGCGTTGGATGGGAGTGGCCGACATCGGAGGGGAGTAGGATTTTTTTGGAGTTAGGGTTTGGGGAAATCAATTTTGGGGTTATGGGTTATGAGATAACGAGGGAAGATTAGGTTTTTTTTTATGTTAGAAAGTTCCCGACGGAATATCCTCATTAAAATGCCATTTCTGACGGAAAATCCGTCAAGAATCCGTTAGTTTCTCGTGTTTTCCATATGGGAGGGTTTGTGTGTATTAATTATTTATCTGAAGGATTATCCGTCAGTTATTCAGTTTTCCTGATGGATTATTCGTCAGTTTTCCTCTTTTCTTGACGGAACATCCGTCAAAAATATTTTCCGCCATTACTTTTTTTAACGCGCCCACTGTAACTGACGGATCCCGACGGATATTCCGTCAGTAATATGAATCCGTCAGAATTCCGTCAGGTTTCCGTCAATTTCACGTGTTATTTGACGAATTTCTTTTTCCGTCAAAATTGGCCGTCAGTTCACCGCGTTTTTTTGTGTAGTGCCTAGGGTTTTAGCCTTATCCTTGCCATTACTCCATCCTTTGATGGAATTGGCAACTCCAACCCATGTGGATGGAATTCAAGAGGACAGGCGTCAGAGGTATCTGGATAATGAGAACTTAGACGCCCTCGAATGTTGGATAAAATCATTTCACCATTGACATATCGAAGTGGTTTAAGCAAAGGACCAAAAGTGACGTCTGGAAGTTCATTACCATCTGGTTTAATGTCCAACGCCAAGCCTGGGGGGTGGTATATAGAATTGCGTCAATTTGCCATTGAATAAATCGCCAGGAGATCACTCCCATAAAGTTGGCGACTTTAGATCGGTCCAGTCCCAACGGCAGTGGAAGAAGATGCCATAGAGATTTGGTATTTTTGCTTTAATTAGGAGAGGAAAAGTGTTTTGTTTGTTGAAACTTTTCAAATTGTTTTCTTAATGAATAAGAAACTAAGGAAAGACAACTGACTTTATGAAGAATAAAAAGGGGCTGTTTAATAAAAGAAGACCTTAGAAGATCAAAGAATGTTTTGCATGTTATACGAAAAGCGTTCCTTCGGGAATCATGTTAATTAAGCGGTGCAAGTCATCACCACGTGGAAAGAAACGTTTGAAAGGTGGATGTTTCGGTCAAATTGTTTCGGATCGAAAACAATCGAGTCAGCGTTGACCGAGCTTGGTCTGGTCAACGCGCTCCACTGGGATGGTGGAAGAGTATGATCCTCGTTACCTCGCTTATCCTGCAGATATAGAACATAGGGCCTTGGGGGGTTGTCCTGAGGGGGCCCTCTCCGATGCCTAAGTCAGTATGGTGTATCCAAACGTATGCTCGGGAAGCTCACTTGAGGCTTTGGTTCCTGAGATCTCTCTTGGTGCTCTTGTGGGAGTCTTATGTTTCTAGAGAGATAAGTTGTATTGTAAAACTCACTTGTTGTCCACTTGTTGTGGTTGGTTTTGGTTTCTTAACTTGTAAGGAACTTAGGTGTCCCCACAAGCTTCTTCCTTTGGAAGGAATCCAAGGACGATATTTTGTATAGGAGTTGTACCTTTGCGTATGACATGGCTTGCTGATTGAACCCGATTGACCCGCCGACTGGCATGCGGGTCGGGTCGACTGTGCGTGCCCAATCAATTTGACCTAGATAGGATGGTGGCTGGACCAGGCGCCTGTGTGTTTACCCCTCTGATTCGGTGGTCAAATCGGTCTTAGAGTTTGTGCAAAAGGTGGGAGCTTTCGTCGTCAGCAAATGGAGGCGCGCCAGCTGGCGGCTTAAGGTGGTCCACTTACTCCTCGTGTTTTCCCTATAAATGCTTGCGATAAATGAGTTCACGGGTTAACACTTTTAGATTTGCTCCCATATTTCACTTTGAGTTACTTTTTGTAAGGGAATTGGAGCGTGAAGTCTCTTTGATGTCGTTGACGAAGAAGATTACTGTGCTCGGGAGTAGGCGGCCTACCAGATCGGAGGAGTCGATTACCTCTCCAGTGTGTGTCATTGAAGCGGGACTAGAGGAGGATGAAGCGACTTCAGAGCCTTTTGATTCTGCTTGGGAACAAGTTTTAGACGCCCTTCCCCTTGTTCGAGGTCGGCAGGGAGAAGCCCGCGACCGAGTAAGGAAGGCGTTTTGGGATCTTCTCTTTGGAGATCGGAGGTCGGTCGTGGTGCAGACCGAGGCTATGCGGACCATCTCTGAGATGGCGGGCGAGGAATAATTTGACGTGGCCGAAGCAAGGTTTGCCGAGATCGAAGCGTCCCTCTCCAAGTCGACCGAGAGGTCTTCTACGGGGGAACCCTTAGCTTAGGATTTTTCATCTGCTGAGAGTCTTTGTATATTTAAAAAACTTCGTTGGCGTTTGCTTTTGGTTGTCGTAATTGAGTCTTCCACGCTCTCGATAGGAGTAGTGAGTCGTACACTGTTTTCCTTTCTTGCATATTTGTATTCTTGCTGGCCGGCTTGTTAATGTAAGAGTAAATTTGTTGCATTCAATTTCGAGAGATATTTTGCCCCTCTTATCGTTTTGTAGAATGTAGGTTATTCCCTCTTGCCGATGCTGGACAGCATTGTTTATTGTCTGACCCTAGTTCGCGCCGAGGTCCTTATCTCGGGACATCGGATTATCATGGCTCATCAGGTCTATCCTACCCTCTCTCGTCGGGGGGTGGATCAAGCATTGGGGTGACATTCCTGTAGTCCCGAGGTGATCGTTTAGGCAGTCGACTTTCGATGGGGTGTATGGTACCCCTAGGTACTATCGTCGGACCTTCCCCGGGCAGATAACTCAGATGTCGTTGCCTTGAGCCTTTTTGTTCGTCGGGCTCTATCTTTCGTGAGCTGGTGAGAACAAGTTGGCTAAGCTTCTTCAGAGGTGTTTGTTGTAAATCTTTGTCGGCTCCTTCGGAGGATTCAAAGTTCTTTATGGTTTGAATTTGAATTTCTCCCCCGCTTTTCGCTTTACCGTACACGTGTCACCCTCCGCTTCTCTCTTGGGAATTGGAGGGGGTGGATGCATTGAACTTAACTTGGCCTTTTCCTATAAATAGGATATTGCTTGGCTGGGAATTTTTCACAACACCCATCTCGCACTTTATCTTTATCGCGAAAAATGGCTCTAGGAAAACAATCCCTCTTTTCATTCTTGTGGCATCAAAGGCCTCGCGGGTCGTCGTTCTCGCCTGGGTTGGCCAACGGGCTCTACTTTACCAGAAATATTTCTATACAGAAAACATAAACGGCCGTTGTGCCCCTTATTATATTTCCTTATTGGCTTTCTCTCTCTGCCCCTTGTATGTTTTCGGACGGGAATCCTCCTTCAGGTTCGACCGGTCTTTCTCAGGTGTCCCTAAATGACGGACAACCTAGTTGAATGTTCTGTTGGAGTAGTGTCCTCCTCAATAGTGCGTCTACATAATAAATCTCTTAAAAGGAATATCAGGGATATTATTTTTTTCAGTTGATCAATGTAAATCGGTAACGCTCGACTGACTAGAGTTTGAGGTTACTGTCGTAAGACGGCGGTGAATAACTGATCCCTTTTCGGTCACGCCTATAGGATGATGCCCAAATGGAATGACTAATTATTTGTAATAGATATAATATAATTAGTAACTTGTATATATTGACTTTTATTAAGTCAAGTGAATTTATTGTTTGATGATGAGTTACGAACTC
>VHZZ01023326.1:17151-29717 GCA_009801015.1 Silene noctiflora | reverse complement strand
TAAATTCGGTTTAAATTTATCATCTTTATTTGTTAAGTTCTCTAACATCCCGATCTAAAAAAACCGTGCATTTATGCACGGGATTTACACTAGTACTCCAATAAAAGCAATCCAAACAATTCAATTAAATAGTAAAGCAATCCAGTTAATAATGCCTCTCCACAAATCCGTCACCTAAAATATATAATACGATAATAAAAACCTAAACTAATTACGCTTAACTATTAATTAAATAACTACTAACATTAATATAAACTATTAAATATCGTTACATAAGTTAAACAATTATACTCGCCATATAAACCAACATATAAATAACTAATTAATTAATTACGATTACAAACTCCGTCTCACAAAGAATAATACGAACATATATTATTATATTTATTGCTACGTAAATTATCGAATTAAAACCCGTTATAAAACAAACACAATCGACCCGACCAACTATTACCTCCGTCACCCCTCACCCGAGCTCTATCCCTCACAACCACCAACCCTACGGTCACACTCACACCCACAACCACCTATGGCCAACCAACCTCCCGATGCGGCTGCCTGGCCAGCCACCAGCTTCCCCGTCGACTTTCCCCAGCAGCCCTTACACTCGCCGTATCACGACACCACAAACAACTCACACACACTCAATCTCCCCTTTATAACCCGCCACTTTAAACGCTCTACCACCACCGTCCAACTCCCACACTACCTCTGGACACCTCCATTGCCACCACTGGCGCACGGTGGTCCCAGACCTAGCCTCCACATCCCCTCGTTGCCACCATGTCAGCCTCCTACACTAACCCAAGACAGCTCACAACTCGCTCTCCCTTCCCCTGTTTTCGCCTAAACCAACGACTACCGCCAATAGCCACCATCATTAACCACCACGACACCACCCCCACGATCGACTAACCCCCAACAACTTCATCAACCTAAGCCCCTGCCATGACAACCCACAACCACGACGAACCACTCGTCTTAAGCACATAACCCGAAAACCAGACTTCTCGCCAACTCCCTTATTTCCGACAACCACCACCATGAACGCCATCCTTTCCACCCACCATGGTTGACTAATCAACCCAAGATCAACCACCCAAAAACCCAGGTCAAGTCGAGTCCAACACAGGTTCAACCAAGGGTTCGAATCCCACTTTTAAATTTCGCAACACCTCCCTGCACAGACCCAATTCGATGCCTTACAGCCACCACTCCCTGTCGATGGCCACTCTAGCCAGGCCAGGTTCAGCCACGGTGGTCCAAAGTCTAACCTAGGTCAATTGGTACGGTCTAGGGTCAAGCAAGGTTGAAGAAATAAGCAACGTAAGACGATGTATCGAGCAATGTAATAAACGATTTAATAAACGATTTTAAGACGGTTTAATAAACTTACTCGTTCAAGGCAAAATAGGGCTTCACGAAATTCTAAAAAATTGCTTTGAGAATCGACTTTGCATTCCAATAAAATAGGTCATATAATAAGGTATTTATAGTATATTAAAAGAAGAGAATTTGGGAAGAAATAGGATTCCCATAAATATTTGTTGTTTTACGACCGCTTTTCACGTATTATATGTTTTAGAAATTATACGTTGTACCTTTAAGTTTTTGGGTTTCGTAACTTGTATCTTTGTCTTTTTTCATATTTTATATTGCACCCGTAAACTTTTTCCTTATTCTTTATCACAACTTCAACTTTCCATTAACTTTACCCCTCCTCAAACAATTGTACTTCGAATTTCATTCTCAATCATTAATGGCGTATCACCGTTCTTTATATATAAGAAGTCTTACAAACCACCTTTAATAAGTATAAACTACTATTAAAAACGCCCATTGTGAAACATAAAGGATAACAAAGGTTTAATGAATAGTTAGTGATACGATTCTGGATACCGGTAAGTAGGCGGCAGATCCAAAATTTGAGTCAAGTAATAGTAGTACGGAAAAAATAAACCTAGTCATCAGATTAGATTAAGTTAATTGTTAGATTATTGATTAAATTTAGCATTTTATTTATTTTATTTATTTCATATAGGAGTCTTGTCGGTTAAGAACAGAATAGTTATTTATAAGGGAATTTTGCATGTAGTTTTCATCAATTGAAGATTAATCGAAGTTCCAGAAAACTCGATCATGCGTTGATCACAAACTAGGTTTGAACGGTATTTTCAAATCTCGTTCATAATACAGATCAACGTCTTTATTCTAAACACCTATTGATTTAAAGTCTCGGCGGACTGGTCAAATATCCCTGAAATCAAACTCGTCCCTCGGTACTACGAGTCACGAGTTCGACTCTTTGTCCCTACATCATTATTGTTTATTAAAGCTTTTGTACTCGTATCATATGGTATCAGAGTTTCGACTCTTGATTTCCTTAAATCTAGATGGTCTTCGGTGTGTCAAAACTATGTTGTTAGTTGAATTTCTGATTGCGCTTGGAGGTTAAAGGTTAAACTCAAACATGTAGTTTGAGGGTTAATCGGTTTTGATTAATCATCTTAGAAGCAAGGTTCTGGACCCCAAAAAATAATTATTATTCACGTGGTACTGTTCATCTGAAAAAGAGAGAGAGAGAGAGAGAGATGAGGGGGGGGGGGCATGTCGCGAGTGTTCTCGTTTGAAAGCAACTACGAGGAGAATTTTTGGTTTGATCCGATATTACCTCCTATTTTTGACGATTATAACGATAAGGAAAAAGTTGAGGAGGTTAATGCTGAAGTTGTTCTCGTGCAAAGAAGGTGGTGGGGTGAAAGGCACGAGTTGAGACGGTACAAGCTGATATGACATTAGGAAAGGCTTGAAATTAAACAAAATGAATGAGCTTGAAGCTTGCGTTGAAGATGATGAAAATTGATTCTACACTATGTACAAATTCATCATTATTGCTGATAGTCAATTCTGCTTCTAAGCTTATGAGACTTGTCTGTGATCCCGGAGGATTGAAGTTACAAGAATTGAGGTCAATTCTCTTCAA
Source organism: Silene noctiflora (assembly GCA_009801015.1). Classification (NCBI taxonomy): domain Eukaryota; kingdom Viridiplantae; phylum Streptophyta; class Magnoliopsida; order Caryophyllales; family Caryophyllaceae; genus Silene; species Silene noctiflora. Next base: position 26,734 of record VHZZ01023326.1, on the reverse strand, counting down.
AGGGAGGGGGGAGGATAATACAATTCTGGATACCTATTAGTTGGAGCAATGTTCAAAGTTTGAGTCAAGTAATAGTATTACAGTAACTTATCACCAACAAATGTCTTATCTCTATGGGGAATCATCGTACCCCAATCCGTGGGTTGGACACCAAATGCCTTGAACACCCTCGACGTGTCTCCCGGCCCGGTCGAAAAGCTAGGACGATGAGCGGGTTACACACCTTGGTTCCATGTTATCTCGTGCATGTCCCTCATGGTTAGGTCGGTGTTGATACGGTCAATGATCTCTGCCATGTTGTAATTTTGGTCATAGATCGGTGGGGGTCGAGCATACTCATAAGTGTAGGTAGGAGGTGGTGAGAGCATCGGCATATGAGGTGAAGAACGGGGTGGTGGGAGCCAAGGTCTCACCCGACCTTCAAGTCTCTAAGGTCAAAGGTGAAGTCACGGGAAATGGTGTAGTGCATGGACGGAGGACGGGGTGGTCTTGGTTCCGTTAGGTGTGCAATCTCGGGCATCCTATCCATCGCGAGTAGTCTTATGTACTCATCCTCGGCTACTTTCCAAGCATGACCTCCACCCCTCACCTCCACAAGTCAATCAACTCCCGATCGCATATAGGCTATGTCAAAGTATGGTCCTACCATGGTCAACGGCCTATCAACATCCTCCGGTTCATACCCCAACAACTTGTAATATCTCAAAATTTTATATCAAAAATTTATTCATAATACTAAAATGTAAAAGTATAAGTGTTTAATAATTTAACATTGAAATATAATAATAATAATAATAATAATAATAATAATAACAATAATAATAACCAACCCTTTTACTTTGTAGGTGGTATAAGTGTTCGTCTTTCTTTATTTTAGGGGCCCAAGTTGCTTTTTATTTTATGATAGTAGATAAAACCCATGTTTCATGATCCTTTTAAATAGAACTTGTAAACCCTTGCTTTCACGTCTCGTTTTCCAATTGTATGCGGCTGTTCTCAACATCCGTCATGATTACCAAAGAGGTATCCCGTAAGCCTAATACCTATTATACGGACACTTCTAGTATTCTCGCCTATGATTACGAGTTTTCGTTAGCCAATTCATCCTCCTCTTTCTATCAACCATCTAATTATATCTTGGTGTTTAATTGCTCCAATCCGATTTATTTTGAGGTAACACAATTCTACCGATCTTATTAATCTTATTATTGTTTGGGGTTGTATGATATAGCTTTTAATTGTTATTGGCTTATTGAATTAATGTGCTTAAATTTTAATGGAGGTATATTATTGTTCTTGCTATTACTTACATATCTATATTAGTTATATATTTTGTATTTAGTAAATCAAATTTGCATTCGGCGAGCTATGGCGTTTTCGTTCAACTGAGTTGAAAGGTACTCCAGTATTGTATAACGGGTCAGTTAAGAGGTTGTGATTACATAATTAAGAATTTAATGTCATTGCTTGTACGTGGCATATTTAGCTAGAGATGGAGAAGTTGGCCTGGAACATTTATACGATAACAACTCGGTTGGTTTGACATTTGGGAATTAATCGCTTGAGATAAGATTTATATCTTCTGTATTATGTTTAAATTGTCGTTTCCTTCGTTCTTAACTCGTGGGTGAGTAGCTTAGAATCTTGTACTCTTAAGTGTTGAGCAATTCTTAACAGAACATCTGACAGTACGACGTTGAAATTGAGATGGATATTGGTTGCTTGTACTGAGTTATGGTTCTTATGTGCCGAGTTATGTTTACGGTCCAGAAAACCTGGCTATTGAGTTACATTATTATGAGTTTTAAATCGATATTGAGATGGAAATATTGTTTCGCGGTCTTTGGTAACGCCTTCCAAGGGGAAGAGAGTGCAGGGGGAACATCCGGGGTACAAATGAAGGGTATGGAGCAAGGGGCCAATGAGGTATATGTCTATGAGGAGGAAGAGGAGCAAGAGGAGGAAGAGAAGAAGGAGAAAAAGAGGAGGAAGGAGAAAATAAGGAGGAAGAAGAAGAAGAGGAAGAGGAGGATGAAAGGCTAGTGAATAGGGGTAACGAGCCCTTAAGTCGATGGGTCCGCTTGTTGGGTAAGAGGAAGTCTACTCGGTAGGCTTACCATGGTTCGAGTCGGATGCCTCTTTTTATCTCGTCGTGCTGGTTATATAACTCGGATTTGTTCAACATTTGTCTCGGTTGAGACTCTGTTTATTTTTTTGTTGTATGTTGTATAATCTCGGCCAAAAGGCCAAAGAGTTTGCTTGTGTTCAAATTAGTTGATGGTGGTCATTACCATTGGTGATTATTTGTAGATCTTTTGCAAAATAGATGAGTTTGGAGACCAATTTCCCTCGAAGGGAATTCTGCTTTGTGACACTCGGCCGAGTGCCCCATTCACTCGAACGAGTGCAGCCCTTACTCGACCGAGTGGCTCTTGTAGTCGATCGAGTGCACCAGGATGACCCTTTTTCTTAACTTCCGCTCAGTTGACACTCGAACGATTGCCCGTTCCACTCGATCGAGTGGATTCTACTCGTCCGAGTGGCTCATTTCACTCGACCAAGTGGAATTGCCATACTGTAACACTCCGTGTTTTATAATAATATTTTATCGAAAAGTTATTTATTAAATTAATTATTTTAAAGGTTAATAATGTAATTTGAAATATATATTTATTCCTTCCGTTCTCTATTTTTATTATTTCGTGTTTTGACCTACCTTGAATGAGTTAAAATGTCCATATACCATTTGACTATTTTAATTTATGAATTACTTTTCTTATATAAGTTCTCCACGCGTTTTAATATGGTTCTATCCAATTTGTAATCAGATAATACATTGTATGAGCTAATGGACCCAAAGCCCATTAGTTAATCCCCTTATAAATAGAATTAAACCTAAACAAGTTGGCGAGCTCCTCTCTCTATTTCACGTGAAACAGCCGCACGCTTTTCCCTCTTCCCCTCTCTTTTGTTCTATTTTCTCCATGTGACTCCATTATGGTGCATCTTTTGTTCTTCCCAATTCAAAAGATTTTTTTTTTTCATAATCTTGGCTCTTACCTTTACAACATATACATCTCACAATATTTTTATGAGAATTATTTGTATGGACCTTTAGACCTACCTTTACGGTCTCTTATTTTTAATGGGTAAAGAAGAAGAAGAAGAGTCTTTTATGGTGTTTTCATGGATTTGGATTCGGGTATTCCTTAAAGTCAATTTTTGAGGACGTTGACATGTGTTGGAGACAAGGCTTGTTGGTCGTGTCTTTCATTGAGGTTTTCATTAATTTGCATCATTAATTGCTAAAAAGATAACTAGGTGTTTCTCTTTTAATTGTGTTTATGCCAATTGATTTAATTCACATGATTTAGTGATTGATTTGTATAATTGGTACTTGTTAGATTATTTATCATCATGATTTATAATGTTTCATATGTTTTTATATATATTTTAATATTTTAATTATATGTCGTATGTTGTTTATATGTTTATTNTAGATTATTTATCATCATGATTTATAATGTTTCATATGTTTTTATATATATTTTAATATTTTAATTATATGTCGTATGTTGTTTATATGTTTATTATGGGTGTCATCTAGTGGCGGCATGATAGACGACCAAGAGTGAGATTCAAAGTAATAGTTAAAGCTAGTATAACCTTGATGATGATTCAAGTGTTATAGCTGAAATTAATACAACTTTGGGTCGTTACTCAAGCTATGGCTGAAATAGGCATAACCATGGAAATACGAATCAAGGTTATAGCTGAATCTACTATAACATTGGATACGAGTTAAGGTTATAGTTGAGACTAACGTAACCTTGCGATTATGGCTCAANGTTGTAGTATAACATTGTGTTTGCATATGTCTTTGTTATTCTATTCATATGATAAGTAGTACAGTCGGTTACACTATTCTATGAGTTGAGTCGTGCTGTTGTTCATGCATTGTTGGTACAGTCGGTTATACTGTGCACTTGTGGTTGACTGGTTGTATAGATGACGGTAGTATAAGTTATATACTACCGGAATGAACAAACGCTACCCTTCGGGGATAGTTGTTTGGTCTATAGTCGGGGAGGTAGCAGAGGCAGTTCGTTAATCGCTCTGTTCCCCGAGTGTCATTCGGTGTACAGTTATTGCATCGAGAGGCCTGGCCAGGTCTTAGGCATATAGGCAGTGGTTATACGCTATACATAGTATCTTGGATGTAGTTCATTAATTGGTCCACAACCGATGGAGGCAGTTCGTTAATCGCTCCATCAGGTAGAGGCAGTTCGTTAATCGCTCTAGCAGTTAGAGGCAGTTTGTTAATCGCTCTAACGACGTTCATTCTATACACTGTGCTCGTGGATAGAGGCAGTTCGTTATACGCTCTAGTAGTTGCTTGGTTTGGTTATATTTTCTTTTAGTTTGATGGTCCTAAGATTCTACATGGTGTCATAACACGGTTTGTTGTCATGTGTTGTCTCATGTTGTCTAACTTGGAGTTATCATCATAAATGGTTATTGTCCAATCATATCATTGTTTAATGGTAAGTTTGCATCGATTTATCACGAGTATAGATGGTCTCACATGTTTACTGGTTTTACATTTCAATTGTTATTGATTGTTGGTTATATTCAATTGTTGTAAACATGACTGGGAGAGCANTCACATGTTTACTGGTTTTACATTTCAATTGTTATTGATTGTTGGTTATATTCAATTGTTGTAAACATGACTGGGAGAGCATCTAGTTACTCCCGTCTGATTGTCGCCCCCTTTCTCCGGTTGTTCGGATGGTTGCTATTTTGTTGATGCTTGCTTGGGATGCATCGAGAAGCGAGATGAATAAATTGTTTAGAAGTTTGTTTTATATTTTTGAGAACACATTAATAATGTATTAGTTTGGATTTGGATTTAGTAGCGAACCGGATTGGTCAGGTGTTTCCGCCACCTGGACCCTTTTATGAGTGTTACACTCTGATTATTCTTTATTATACGTTTTTACCTTTGTTATATAATCCGGGTTGTTACACATACCCTATTTTGGATTGCTTTATGCCTTTTGCTGATAACCGATCAAGTATCAAGTAAGTACCCGTATTTTGTGACCTTAATGGCCTTTTGAGTAGTCGATTTGGCCTAGTGGGACTTTCATGACTACATTTCATGAATTGTTTACATTTGACCAAATTCTTGATGACCTGTGATTTCTTAAAGTGATGTTTATCAAATATGTTTAATGTAATCAAGTAGCTTCAATTTGTGTGACAATTGTGTGTAACATGTGATTATTTCCGTGATTGTATGATGAATGCCATGTATGGATCTCGTGATAGTTTTTCAACGCATAATCAAGTCTTGTAGTGGTTAAAAACGGAATGATTGTATGAAGTAAAAGCGAACATAGACAAGTGTGTGATCACATGGTCGATGTAACGCGGTATATGTGTGAAACGAGGTATACGGGATTGAGAAATGTGGATGGTAATTGAATCATAGTAAGAAATATGGTTAATCATGTGAGTCGTCACCTTATAGAGTTATATGCTTCGGTTGTGAGGGTATAAACCCCATCATGCGTATATACTTATGTTTGGTTATGAATAGTGACATGAGTCGGAACTTACTTACGGGATTAGAACACAAACATTGAATTTGGCCTTATATCTTGACCTTACGGAAAACCATAACGGGAGAATGTATAAGTAGTATCGTCGTCATATAAGGAGGCGTCCGTAGTAATCAAGGAAGTGTGGTTAGACCGGAAACCTACCATTATGGACCCTATTAAGCAATTTATGAGAACATTAGCGACTTTGAGTGGTGATTTTCGGGGCGAAGTTGTCCCCTTCTACGGCGAATGAATATAACAACTGGGATTTTAAAGAGGAAATAAAAATGATAAGTGCATGAGCGTACCCGGCAAGGATTACAAGAATAAGTCAAGTGAGGGAGATGAGAGAGTAAGTGGCACAAGGAGAGTAAGCGTTCGGGAACGAGAAGACTTAAAAGCCGGTAACGAGACGAGAAGAGACTCGAGAAAGCATAGAGAGAAGAGAGAGATTGGCGAACTTCGGGGACGAAGTCATTTTAAGGGGGGAATATTGTAATACCCGGTTATTGTGGGACCCGTACGAGAATCTCGGGGTGCGTGAGAGGATCACCGGACTTGATAAGGGATTATTCAGGAGTAAAGTATAGTCGTACACTAGACCAAGTAGGACCTAAACTAAACCTAGTGAAGTTACAGTGGACCGAGTAAACCCCCAATGGACCGTGTGGCTGACACTCAGCCGAGCACGGCTAGTACTTGACCGAGTGAGTGACACTCGGCCGATTACGGTGGTACTCAACCGGGTGCATTTGTACAGTACCCGAAAAACTTAATATCGTGACCTTATCCTAATTCATTTCATCCTTCCTCCTTATCTCTCCAAATCTTCTCCCTTCTCTCTAAGACTCTCACAAATACCTTCCTTATGAGATTCAAGCTTGTATTAAAGGATTGTTCACCTTGTTCATCATCCCTTTCACCTAAGTAAGTTGAGATCTATCCTTTTTTAGTTTTATTGGGAACCCTAACTTTTGGGGGGTTTGTTATGGATAATTAATTAATAATTAGTATGTGTAATATGGGTAATTAGTGGATAATAGTAAGGGTTTTTGTATTTTATAATAGTGTAGGATGTATTGTGATAGTATTATGTGACTTGTATAGGACGAGACAGTTTCATAAGACGCGATTGTGTCGAATTCGAGTAGCTTATGGCAATTGTTAAAAGATAGATTAATCCTACTCAGTTTTGATAATGTAAATTTATGTTTGTTTGAATTTGTCACTTAGAATCCATGATATGAGTAGTCTTGCATTCACCATAGAAATTGAGGATGATTATGAGCTTCATGTATTTGTCGGATATACATTATAACATGATATTTGTTGGGATGACTTGAAAGTTGAGATTCTTGGATACATGGTTACATTCATAGTATGTTAGTACCATGTTGCATGATATTTCATATTCGATATTGTGTCCGTGTTTGCATTCATGTGTATGATGATCTTGTTGGATGTTGTTGGTGGAGTTGTGGTGGTGTTACTTGTTGATATTGGAGACATAAGGCGGTTGAGAGACAGTCTTACGCTTGGGTCGCCTCTTGGAGCTTCTTACTCCAAGAGGGATGTGCACATTAATGACTTGAGCTATGAAGGGACACGTGAGGTTGAGTCACATTGTCTGGCAGGGGATCCGAGTCGCTCTCGGGCCCGGTACCACAGGTGTGTCCCAAGTACCTTTTTACGGANAGGGACACGTGAGGTTGAGTCACATTGTCTGGCAGGGGATCCGAGTCGCTCTCGGGCCCGGTACCACAGGTGTGTCCCAAGTACCTTTTTACGGACTGCGGTCCGGCTGTTTTGGTGGGGCGGCGCTGCGGTGCCGTCACCAGGTTGTGGGTACGTCTGAGTGTGTCCTAGTACTGGTGTGGTGTTGGTGAAACTGTGTCTCATTGATATCTTTGTCATATTTCATAATTATATATATTGCATTGCGTTTTATTATTGAAACTGACGTGTTGGGTTGTGTGTAATTGTCATCTATTTCCGGGGTGACCTGTGTCGATCCATATGTTATTTCTGATCATATGGGGAGCAGGTTGAGTACAAGTTGATTTGGTATCATGCGAAAGACGGGACGAGCCTCAAACTTGGAGTCGAGTCGTGTAGATGACGTAGTCGATAGATGAGTTGTAGTTGTATACTTCACTTTTTATTCACTTATCATGTATGTAATCACTAGATAACTTATTTATGTTAATTGTTTCTTAATTGCAACTCCGATTCACCGCCTCGGGAAACCGAGATGGTAACATCCTCTCATTGTCTTGGCCATGCAAGAGGGGAGTGTTACAATAAGGCAGACCACACATTTACGAAAAAGCGATAACTAAATATTAAATAATGTATAAGTAATTAATACCTTAAGTAGATTTTTGGGTGAATTGTAGAAGTTTTACTCTTTTTCGATCCTTTAGCTACATTAATCTCGTACAAAATAAAGGTAAAATTATGCGAGTAAGATGAATATAAATCAATAAGGAATCAACAATAATTCACCACAGAAACACCAAAATTCACAGCATTTCCCACCAAAGATACTAAATTAGCATGATAACACATACTTTCGTATACCACATCAGTATAACTTAGTCTTACACTTACTAGTAGTAGAAACCAATATGATAACACATACCTTCGGAAATCAAACAAAAAAAAACATGTAATTTAACATATGGATAATAAACATGTTGTCCCGAAAGGAGTGACAACAATAACAAACACGAGTTTCAAAATTTCCACATTTACATATACCAGTATGCGCCTACTTATAATATATATATATATATATATATATATATATATATATATATCTATATATATATATATATATATATATAGAGAGAGAGAGAGAGAGAGAGAGAGAGAGTCAGGTTCAAGTGAGTCCACAATTTTGGTTGAGTCCCTAAGTCATATTCTCAGCCAATCATTTTTGAGTGTAACTTTACTATTTTACGAGTGTAATTTTAGTCTATGAGTGTAAATTTAATTCTTTACTAATGCAACTTTAAACTTCTAAGGCCATTTTATATATAAAAACTTGAATTTATGTAATATAATCTTTTTGTTAATTATATAAATTTGAATTTATGTAATTTTATCAATTTATGTAACTTCAACAATTTTCAAATGTAACTTTATCGCTTTATAAGTGTTACTTTAGTTTTTTAAAAGTGTAACTTTAGTCTTTTTAAGGTCATTTTATATATAAGAATTCAATTGATGTAAATCTTATTACAAGTTAATAGATTTTAATACAAGTTAATGTAATTTCAGTCTTTTTAGTTGTAATTTTAGTCCTTCACAAGTGTAACTTTAGTCCATATCAGTTTAATTTTGGTTCTTTACGGTTATAACTCTAGTCAATATCGTTGTAACTGTAGTCCTTTACAGTTGTAACTCTAGTCCATATCAACGTAACTTTAATGCTAGTAACCATGAAATCACCAACACTACCACCACCAACCACCCAACCCATGACCACCACCATCCCCATCCCCATCCCCACCACGACACGACCACCCCTCTCCTTCCTTTTTCAATGCCCTCCAATAACACCACCACCAACACCACCATTTCCATTAGCGCCACCCAACAACAGCACAAACCCCGCCATCAACATTAGCCGCATTCCCAGTTGACGCCACCATAAACCAGTGAACAAAAAAAAGAAAAAAAACAACACAAACACTGCCATTCCCACTTGACGTCACCACAAACAAGAGAAAAAAAATTAGATTTGAAAGAAAAAAACGAGATATGTAAAAGGAGAACGACGGTTTTATGAATGACGGTGTGATGTGGGTTTGGTGATGTGGTGGTGACAACGTAGAGTGAGTATGGTTGTGGAGGCGACAAGCGTTGTGGTATGGCCGTGGTGGCGGCTGCGTGAGGAGAGGAAGGGCGATGGTGGGTTGTCGTCGTGGTGGCGGCTGCATAAGAAGAGGAAGGGCGATTGTGCGCTGTCA
>VHZZ01023315.1:6644-21352 GCA_009801015.1 Silene noctiflora | reverse complement strand
TTCTGCACTCCCAGCCGGTTGACCGGCCGCCGGTGGTCTGCCGGCTGAGACTCCTTCATAGCTACTTCAATTCTTCTAAGTACAGGGCTCCTCAGCCGGTTGACCGGCTGCCGGTGGCCTACCGGCTGGGAACCCCATTTCAGACTTTATCCTCCTCTTTCCTTCTAGATTCCAAAACGGACCCTTTGGCTCCTATTTCCTTGATTTCTGCTCCGATTCCTGCAAGGCGAGACGTGCAGTCATAGTATGGGAAATAGGGGGATAAAACGCACATAAAGGCACACAAATCCGTGTGAAACAGATCAAAATAAGAAGAAAAGAATAGGGAAATGAGACTAAATTAAACACTTATCACACACTCGCCCAAGTTCACAACGAACAGAACACTGACAGACTACTCACAATAGCTACTCGGTCGAGTACCCCCTACTCGACCGAGTAGCCTAAGGTCACAAAACTGATGTATTACAGCCAGGGCAGATAAATGGCTTGAGAAATTAGTTTCTTGAAGTTGATTCGCCAACCACAATGATTAGGAGTTATTTAGTAGTTTTTAACGGTTTAACCATATCCTAAGAAGATTAGGAGTTGAAAAGGCAAGGGCTGATGGCAAGTAAGAAGGTCATTTCCCAAATCTCAGCCGCCAACCCCAGCCTCGTCCGGCGAAGCTGCTAGCTCCTCTCTCTACCCCGCGAAAGCTAGCTGGATAAATAAGACAAAGATTGCTTATTCGACCACAAATTGTCCATTCGTATGTATATCGAGGGGCTCGCAGTCTTATTGACAAACTAGTCGGTAGGGTGTATGCGAATGATATAATACCCTTAACCAAATTCGTCTTCATTGGATGTCGATATTCACGTTGTCTAGTTGTCGAGGAGTGCTGTTAGATGCAAACCTCGATTATTAACACGATTGACTCTAAGTTAAGTGGGAGATTGTTGGAATTGTACCCCGGATTCCATCGCTTATTAGTACATTAATTACTACTGGCTTAACGCTGAACCTAGATGGTCACACACTTACGGGTTGATGTTTGACACTTAAGATGAATCTATATTATTATCAAACAATAATTAAAGTATCTAGACGACATATTATTGTATCAACTGCTAACACAAAAGATACGTTCAATAAAAGAGAAAATATATTATAACGTTAAATATTATGATATGTATATAGTATACTCATATGAAAGAGTTTTTCGTAAGGAATTTAATGGTATAATTTTTATATTTTTGTAAATATTAAAGTCAAAAGCATACCTCGAAAAAGTAAAACGTCATATATATATATATATATATATATATATAAAAAACCAGAAGGCGTATTCATATGTAATTAATGTTTATGTTTAGGTTTTCCAGACGCAGAAAAGGAGAACGGGAGACAACATTCAATCTTCACTGGTTTAAAATAACTAATCTACGCCGCTATGCGTGAGAGTTCCTCTTCGACTCAAATTTTACAACAGGGCTTAAATTATGCAATTAATACCCATATATATGTATTTTCTTTAACTAAATTTGATAAATAATTTGAGCGAGAAACAAATAGCATCGTAATACCTCCTAATTGAAGTCTTGTGATTTTAAATGAGTTTACGAGTATTATTTGTTAGTTAATGAGTGTGTCTCACATTTTATTATCATCTGTCAAGAATACTATAAACTCATTGAGTTTATTGTCATGGTACTAGAGTGAAAGTGTAGATGGAAATGCAAATGTGGTACAAGATATACCTTAAATTCGAAATTGACCCATAATAACATAAAATCTTGTAAAAACACTCCATTTTAACTTTAAAGATATAACCTTTATTACGAGTTACTCATATAACCTTTTTTCTAAAAAAATTTCTAACATGGAACTCGATACAAGAATTTAAAAAGATTAATAAAATTTTTAAGATAAAAAATTTGAATCATGACCGTTTACTATCAGTTTATTAGACATTATTGCTTATGTAACTTCGGTATACTAGTTCTATATGCTTCTTTAAAGAACAAATTATGTTGTGATTATTCAAACAGTTGTAATATAGACAACTTAATAACATAAGAAGCTAAGTGACATAAAAAAAAAAGTTAAACATGACCACCTTCCTTTAAATAACTAGTAATAGCTTGCACTTGTCTCTTGACTTGGGGCGGTACCCCTTCATCCTTGAAAAAATTAGGAGATGTGTGTAATTCTCCATTTGTATTTATTTCATACCACCAAACATCATTATTTCCATTTTTTGACGTAGTTTCTCCTTTTCCACGATACACAATGGCTGGTTGTGTATCCGGGCTCATTTCAGAAATCAATATGGTTGGTGTGGCTGCAATATCTAAAGTAGACAAATCGGGAATACGACGATGAGATGATGATGGTGGATCCGCCATGAAAAAAGGGTCATCGGTCAATACCTCAAATGGGTCGTTGGTTATCTCGATCACGTCTAATTGTCCATCATCTTCTTTCATGCCTCTTACAGGTCTTGCATTAGACTCTAAGAAGTTGCATGATAATACATATAGGAGCAAAATACAAAATAGAGATTGTCTAATGAACAACATCTTGACGAAAAATTGTGTGCTTAAGGGTGAATTCTAACGGTATTTGATATGGTCTATTGAAAAATACCTTAAATTTTAGTTCAATTTCTAACAATGATTAAATGGTCAGATAAAGTAATAAGCTTAAATGAGGAATAAACCAAGTCCACGCAAACTTGGGGCTTCTATTTAATGAGTACAAAAAATTTGAGAACAAGAGAGAATATATTTCAGCCTGTATTTAAGAGAGAATATAGGAATTTTTCTAATTACGTTCACAAATTTTCTAAAAGTTACATTGAATAACTTCAAAACATATTTACATTATTCACCATACATTATTGACCATGCATTTTTTTAGGTGTAAAGGAGTTATAAAGTTGATTTTGATACTGACAAGGTTTGAACCTATGTCTTGAGTAGGGATGTGTAATTGTGCATTATCCTGTCCAGACTGAAAAATTGGACCGGATCATACCAGAATCAACCGGATTGGAATCAAAATTAAAAATTCATGTCTAATCTCCGGTCCAAGTTTTTTAAAGATTCTAGTCCAAACCCAGTTTTTTCCGATCCAAACTGGAATTAACGTTTCATTTTTGTTTTGTTTTATTAGTTTATATAAAATTCTTTGTAATAATGCTTAAATATGCTTAATTTGTCATTATTAGACTTTAATAATATTTATTTCTTTGTTTTTATAAGTTTAACATTAATAATGTACTTTAAAAAGTTAATATAAGAAGACGACTAAGGCGAGTACGAAAAAGTTTCGGTCCACACGATCTGGTCTGAGACCATCACCTATTCCAGTTTCGGTTCCGAATAGGTGTGCAGCCTTAGTCATGATCAATACCATTGCTAATGACTTTTAATTAAACTTGTTGACATTGCATCATTGACCCAAACGTGACTAAGTGTCGATCGATAGTTCGTTTGGACTCGGGTTTTTTCTTCCAGTAATTTAAAAAGATTTTAATTATCATTATTTTAAATTATATGTTATATTTCTATATATTTTGTTAAATAAAAATTTATATTCCAGTATTTTATAATGACGCTTGTTCTTCTTACAAATTATTTGTAGATATATTAAAAAAAGTGATAAATAATGCCGACACGAGCTTTAATTTTTTTAAGTTCGGCGAACTCCCAAACGAACCTAAGCTAGAACTAAAAAATCCTAGCCGATCTTGAACTCATCCAAGATCAAGTTCAGATAGACTTGTTTAAACCCGTACTGGTGCCTCTCTAAAGGACGTATACATGAATGCGGCCCTTCGTGCTTACATAAAACCTAATCGACATTGAGTCACGTTTGAGTCATGTACATACTCATATAGGATTCAAGTAACTTGAGCCCTCTATAAGTGGTACGAACATGCTTAAGCCACTTAATTGTAATACTACGTATTCTGATTGCTGGGTACTCGGTTGAGTGGGCCGTACTCGACCGAGTAAAGTAAACCTGTGTTTGGTTAGACTTCTGCCTAGGGGTCACTCGACCGAGTCAGTGAGGAACTCGGTCGAGTATTGCGTACTCGGCCGAGTGTGCTGGGTACTCGGCCGAGTGCCCGGTCTGAAGTTATGTTTTCGAGCGGCTTTGATTAGAATGATTAGGGAGTATAAAATAACCATTTCAGTCGTCTTCAACATTTTTATAAACATTTTATAAACCTAATTCACTCCCCAATCACCCTAATCAACTACTAAGCAAGGATATACCATTTGGGTCTATGGGTTTTGTGAGTCTTGCGTATATCGGATTGTAAGTTCTAGATCTTGTCCTTATTGCATTTTAGTATTAGTCTTAAACCTTAATTTGGGTTATTTGGGGGTATTGTGGTTATGTTGTTATGGATCTTTGATTAGGGTTTATAGTAATGGTATGTGATTATTGTGTGTAGGTGACGATCTCATGGAATATTGCTATTGATTGCTTATGTGTGCTTGGATTGCGAAAAGGTAGGGGTTCCTTACTCAGTATGATGTTGTGTGATTATTGTTATGGTTGTGATTAATATGGAATATGATGTTTTTGATTATTATGGAATATGATGGTGATATTGTGTTGATATTGTGAGTCATATCGAGAGATGGTCTCACCTCCATTGTTCGTTTCTTGTGTCTCTCGACGCAAGTGGAATGTGCATATTAATGGACTTGGGTTTGCTCGTTGCGATGAGCGGGGTTTTAGGTGGACTGGTTGCGGTCACCCACTGGCGGTGTGGATTACTCGTTGCGATGGGAATCCGACATGGGCTACTAGCTGCGATTAGTAGCCGTGTCCGAGCTGCGGTTCGGGCACTTATTTTTGGAGCTTGGAGATGGATGCTTGATTGTGGTGTATGATTACTTTTGCATGATATTATGATGTTGGAATATCTGTTGACGTGTGTTTGGTTGTGTGCTATTTCTTATGTGCTCTATTGTGATCCATTTGATATTGCCGGCAAATGGTGAGCAGTGAGCTTTGACGGGTGTTGATGTTGAGCTAGCTTACGGGTTTGGATGGGACATCGACGTTTCAGTTTCATTTCATAGCTTCCGCTAAGTCTTTAGACTTTTTCACCTTTTGGTTTTCCAGATGTATTATGTCTTGGTTTTGAGACTTGTATTTACATTTAAATTTTACTTTATCTTAACAAATGTTTCATTATGATTTATTTGATATACTTTACCTCGGACAACCGGGATGGTAATGCTTCCATTTGCTAAGGTAGGCCTTGGTAAGGATCTTTGGTAAATGAGGGTGTTACATTAATGCCTACATAAAACCTTAATAGGCGCTTAATCACGCCCTATCTAATTAATTTAGTATAAATACGAGGGCTAACCCTCGTCATTTCACACATTTTTATGAATTCTCAAGCATTTCTCCTCTCCCATGTTAGATCTTTTATTTTTGATAATGACAAGTCATCATTTCTTTTTATGTTCCTAGTGCTTAATGTACAGAAATTTGTTGATGATTACTCGCCCAAAGTATTGAAGACCGATAGTGGGAATTGTCGTCGATTCCCAATCAAAAACAATTTGTAAAACTCCCAAATTAAGTAGTGTAATAAGAGGTTGAATCCGTAAGGATGAGGTGGATGTATATCTAGTTCGTTCAAACCTTTGTTTAATAAAATAAGAGAAGATTGAGGTTTTTACTAACAACTAAGATAAACTAAGACGAAGCAATCACAGTGATATGTAAACAATTGATAAAAGCTAGGGTCTTTGGGTTCCCCTAAGCAAGGTAAAACCAATTTCTTAGTCTCTCCTAAAGATGGACACAAAATCATCACAATGTATCCAAACTCATCATAAACACACTATCAAGCATCCATATAAACTTTCATCTATAAAGACACTAAGCATAAATTGAAGAAAGACATGGACTTTCATACACACATTTCAACAAACACACTCTATGCATGTTTACAAAGACCAAACAATTTACCCAAAAACCAAACATTAACAACCCACATACATAGTTATGATCCTCACTTAGGTTCCCCCTAAACCCCAGAGGGTGACTACTCACTCATGATTGTAGGACAAATGTAAACAATTGATGAAAACAACAAAAGTGAAACAATAAACATGGTGGTAATTCAAGCAACAAGTAAAAAGAAAATGAAAATTAAACAATTGATTATTGAACTAAAAAGAGAACAGAATTATACCAAGAAAGAAGTAAAGCTTCAAACTTTGAATTGATAATGGAAGAGATTCTTCAATTTCTCCAATTACAACCCAATATCCAAATGTAAACTATTAAACTAATACTAGATCTAAACTAATTTGAAGACTAATTAACACTTAATTAAGGAAAGATTAAAGTTTTCTTAAGTAAATATCTAATGCTTAAACTAGGGTTTTGCAATCTAGGTAGTGTGTCTAAATGGGATTGACAATGGGGTATATATAGTATCCCATTGTGTTAGGTCCAAAGAAGGAGTAAGGCCCAATTTACGTATAGGAGGGCTCCGAGTCGGGCCACCGACCGCCCGCCTCCCTGCCGGCGTCGTGCATTTGTCAAAACTGAGCCAAAATCTTGTAAATTGTGTTTGTTTTGTATGGATTTTGCGCAAAGCTAAATCTGGTCAGAGTAATGTCTGGCAGGGTCAACTAGCTCTAATAATTTTTACTGAATGCAGGGCAGACTAATTAATACGAAATGTAAAGCGAATAAAGAAAATAACAAGACAAACAATTTTGTACGTGGAAAACCTTTAAATGGGAAAAAACCACGGGCACCAAGCCAGGAGAGTATTTCACTATGTATATTGAGAATTTCCGTATAATAAGCACAATACTGTATATTTTGTCTAAGTATATCTGTAATATAGCTCGAATTGTGTTGTAGTATGCCGTAGTGTGTCTCTGCAAATGATTTTGGCAGCTCCTTTATATAGCTTGGCTAGAACGGTCAGATTATCTTACTCATTATGGCGTAATATTCCCTCTTAATGATGCCATTAATCTCCCTTTAATGTGCTTAATTACCCGTTTAATTGCTAATTCTTCATGACATAATCTTCTCCATAAATGCTCTCTTAATTGGTGTAATAATGCTGAAAATATCCTCATATAATTATCTTAAACTTGGTCAAATATTGACTTTATATTCGACCAATTTCCTCTCCTTGCCTGGCGACAGTCTCGACCTATCTTGAAGGTTCTTGTACCTTGATAGTCAGGCTAGGGTAGAAATTTACCCTGAAATATCTGGGCGAATCCAGGTCCAACAATTGCCCCTTCTCTCTTCATTATCGCTGGGTCAGACCACAAATGAGGATATAACTTTCAATTTAAGAAACTGCTTTGTGACGGTTTAAATGAATTCCAATCAGTCTCACAACGGCTAATTGCGGTTTAATGCAACATGTGGTTAATTACTGCTGCCTCTTCAATTATTACATTGCAACTTGCAGTTAAAAACCCTAGTTTCATCGTCTATAAATTAACTTTCACTTTTCGAATTAATCTTCATCCAAAAACCGATCGTTCCTCTGTAAAATTTTCTTCCCTCTTCAATCTTCAAAACTTGCTTTAATTCCTAAAAAATCTTCTGAAATCTTTAGCCATGGTTGCGAAAAAAAAAATCAACTAGAGGCGTCATGACCCCTGGCGTTTCTCATGTTGTACCCTCTGCAAAGACGGTTTTTGAAAACCAACCAACTTCTCCAGAAAATCAACCAACTGCTTCTTAAAATCCATCTAATCCCCCTCTCGAGATGGTATCCATCTTCCACAAAAAAATTGAGTTCAAACCCACTAAGGCTGTGAATGATCAACAATCTTTTCTTAATTGTCTCAAACCTGAGTTTGATAAATCTTTGAAGGAAAAAGGTATTATCCCTGCTGATTCTAAAGTTTGGATCCATGAGGATTCCCCTATCAGACCTGAACGGTCCTGTCCCGGTTGGTTCTGTATTCATGACTGGGCATTCAGGGCTGGTTGCAAGCTTCCTCTATCTCCCCTGATGACTGAAGTAACTAAGGAAATCGGTGTATGTCCATGATCTGGAAGGTAGTTCATTCTGTCGAATTTTTATGCCATAAGCATAATTTAACTTTCTCCTTGGAAGACCTGAAGGCTTGCTATTCCCTGAGGACCAATAGTCCGGGCAGGATTAGTTTCAAGTCCAGGCCCTCAACCACTCCCCCACTCAGCAATTTGGACAATGGCCATGACAAAAATTGGGCTGCTGGGTACATGTTTATCAAGACCAATTCCATTAGGCCTGACTTAGCGTATCTGAATATGAAGCCCGTATTGGTGGTAAGTGTACTGACTTTTTTCTTTTTCCCTGTAAATATCCTTCAAACATACCGTTGGTTTGAAATAAAATTTTAACGACTAACTAACGTGTACCTTGTGTTTGTATTGGATGATTGGACACCCAACATTGAGTACCCTTCTGAAAAGGTTACTGTCTTTCTGGCTATTCTTATCATGGAGAGGACATGGCCAGTTTGCTGTGGGGCAGATCGTTTTCCTTGCTGCCTGAAGGCTGAAGGTGTTCCCAAGGTGCCTAGACCTTCTAAGGCTGCTGGTGCTTCAATCTCTGGCAGTAAGATGCCATGTTGTCTACTTCTTCTGTTTTTCATTTTTGGCTTTTCTTTCTTACGACAACCTGTCTTTATTGCTAATATAGTGCCTCATATTATAGCTACTAGGTCATCCACCAGGCTTGCTAGATTTGGTATGGCAAATCTCAATGCCAGGCTTGCTAAGGTCAAGGAAGAGGGTTCCCACAGTAGTGGTGGGACTGATGCTGTTATTGACTTGACTAATCTGCCTGCTTTATCAACTGTCCTTGCCACTCCGGTTGCTCCTGCCCAAACAAGTTCAGCATCCTAAAAGAGGAAACAGGAGGAGGCTGATATTTCTTCCCCTGTTAGGGAGGTTAAGGCTAGGGTGGATAACTTGGATGCTGCCAGGGAGAAGATTATGAATTATGCTGCTTCCAACTCTGCTTTAATGCTGTTGATGGACCCTATTGAGACTTCCACCAAGGTTGTTGCTGCGGTGGACCATGTCGTTAGTCTCTTGGTAAATGCCCTTGGGTCTATGCAAGAGGTACTTATCTTACTATGGTTTTGTCACTCTTATTATTATTTTTTATTATAGGGTGTCGTTATTATGTCTAATACTTTATTTGTTCTTCAGGGTGTAACAAATTGTCTTGTCAATGCTTATCAGGCTACCTCATTGGTGGCCAGAATTAATCTTTTGGCATCTGATTCTGATAAGCTGAGGTCTGATCTTGACTATGCCCAAGGAGATCTGGTTGCTGTTAATGTTAATCTGGCACGGGTGCAGGCTGAGCTTGATGCTGCCAAGGCTGAGGTATGGTCAAGTAAACAACTTCTTCAGGAGGCTCTGGATAGAAATGAGGAGCTTAACCTTGAACAAGAGGAATTGGAGGGCAAGCTTGATGATGCTGCCTTATACTTCTTTATCAAGGATAAGGTAGATGCTATGTCTGAACCTGTGGAAGCTAGGGCGAGCTGGAACCCTAAAGCTGAGATGGCCATTACAGCTGCCAAATATCCTGACCTTCATAATCTTTGTGAAGATCAGGAGGTTGACTCTCCAGGGGAGCAGGATGTAGATGCTGATGCTGATGCTGCCTCTAAGGGAGAGCAGTAATTTTCTTTAATGATAGATATTTGGTATTGGACCATCTAGGGGGGATGTCCCTGGAAAGACAATTTTATTTTTATATTTTATGAGACTTGTTGGTCATGGAGGTTATCCCTGACCTGGATAATTACATTTTGGTGCCTTTGCCCCAGGGGGCAAAGGCTTTATTAATGAAGATGGCTTCTTGAAGCCTGGTTTTGCTTATCTGGTTTTCCTGTTAGCTTGCATTCTTCAAAACCTGTCAACCTGTTTTCCTCAAACCTGTTAACCTGTTTTCTTCCAACCTGTTAACCTGTTTTCCTCAAATCTGTTAACTTTTTTTGTTCTGGCATTTGAAGCCTACGTTAGTCCTTTAACTTTCTACATTTTACATCGTAGTAGTTGGAGGAAGCGGGAAATTCGGCTTGACTGGAGGGATTATGTCCCCTACCTGGTTAGAGGGAATGGTATTCGGCCTGTCTAGAGGACTTTTAGACAAGTGTTCAGGATAAAACACCTTCTACCCTGTCATGGTGCTGCGTCCAGCCGGTTGTATAAATGTGCAGTAAATAGCCAGGCAATTATTTCATGCTTGATTGGTCCTGCTATTCACCATATCTGGTATGTGTTACCAACTTCGTTAGGCATGACAAGGTGCAAAAGTAAAAAATTATTCATGTAACAGAGTAGCCCTCAATCCCAAAGACTTATTCATATAACAACATATCATGTATAATTGTTCAGGATTCGAGTATTGCATTCAAGATATAAACAAGGTTAGTTATATGAGATTTATAAAAAATACAGGTAGATTGTACGTTGGTCACATAAGGCAGGTAAACATTTCAGGTAACTCATGAAGAATAAGGCACGTAAAGCGCAGACAGTTATAATGTATTTTTACCTGATCAAGGCAGGGTAGGGCTTACTTTTATTATACATGGAAAAGTTTCAAATGAGTTACATTCCAGGATCTTGGGATCATTTCTCCTTATAAGGTTTGGAGCCTGTATGCCCCTTGACCGACGATTGAGTCGATTAAGTAAGGACCTTCCCATACAGGGGCCAATCTGCCTGCAGATTTTTCTTTTTTATTTGGGAATACTTTTCGTAGGACAAGGTCCCCTTCCCTGAAGACTTTAATCTTGAAATTTTTAATATAAGTTCTTTCTACTGCTTGTTGGTATGATGCTATCCTAATTTTGGCAGCATCTCTTAACTTCTCTGTTAGGACAAGGTTGTCTTGCATCAGGCTGCTGTTTGTTTTAATGTTGTTCAGGCTGTATCTTGACGTTGGCACTCGTAATTCTGCAAGGATTATAGCTTCACAACCATACACCAATGGATAAGGTGTTTGGTCAGTTGAAGTTTTTGGAGTTGTCCTGTCTGCCCATAGTACTAATGGAAGTTCTTCTGCCCATCTTCCTTGTCGTCTTTTCAGCTTCTTTTTCAGGCAGTTGATGACTACCTTGTTGCTTGATTTAGCCTGACCATTGGCTTTTGGGTATCCATGAGTTGAGGTCACTAGATTGATATTCCATTCAACGCAAAAAGCTTTGGTCTTTCTTCCAACAAATTTTGTACTATTGTCACACACTATTTCCGAAGGGACTCCATATCTGCAAATTATATTTATCCTGATGAAGGATATCACTTCCTTTTCAGTGACCTAGCTATAGGAATCAGCTTCTATCCATTTGGAGAAGTAGTTTGTCATGGCTAACATGAATACTTTCTAGCCTGGAGCTACATGTAACTTTCCTAATATGTCCATGCCCCACTTCATGAATGGACATGGTGCAGACATTGAATGAAGTAATTATGATGGCTGATGAATTATTAGGGCGTGTATCTGGCAGGCTTCACACTTTTCAAAGTACTCCAAACAGTCAGCCCTCAATGTAGGCTAGTAATAGCCAGTCCTGAGTATATTACTAGATAGGCTTATTCCTCCTTTGTGGTTACCACAGTATCCATCATGTATCTCTTGGAGTACTTGCTTGGCTTCTTCAGGTTCAAGACATCTTAAATATGGTCCAACCTGAGATCTCTTAAACAAAGTGTTATTGATAATAGAATAAGTAGATGCTCTTATTCGAAAGGCTCTGGCCTCATGCCTGCCCTGAGGTAATATACCTTGGAGGAACCAGTCATAATAAAGTTTGGTCAAAGAATTATCGTTGATGTTGACAGGGTTCGCCTATTCAGGCTTGCTGATAGCAGGTTCAAGTAAAAGAACGATGGGTATTTTGTCAAAAATAGCAGGAGTGAAATTTGAACCAAGACTGGCCAAGGCATCAGCCCGGGTATTCAGGTCTCTTGGTATTTGATCAATGTCAAATGAACGGAATTTAGAGCTCAATTGTTTAAGCATATTCCAAATATAAGATCATTTTTGCATCTTTGGCTGTGTAAATTCCTTTCATTTGATTTACAACTAATAGAGAGTTAGTTCTTACCTTTAAATCCTGAACACCAAGATCTAAACATACCTTGATTCTTGCTATGAGGGCTTCACATTCAACTTCATTGTTAGTAGCACTGAATTCATAGCTCACAACCTGAGCTATTGTATCCCCTTGTGGCGATTTTAGCACTAATCCTAGCCCTGTGCCTCTTTGCATTGGATGCTCCATTTATGAAGAGTGTCCACTCTTGGTCTGGGGCGTTGTTCTCTAACTGGTTTACTTCTTTAGCTAGGTCTGATTCTAGGTTAGGGCTGAAATCAGCCACAAAGTCTGCTAAGGCCTGTGATTTAATCGCTGTCCTAGGATCGAAGCTTATGTCATAGGTGCTAAGTTGGACTGACCATTTGGCCATCCTTCCTGACAATTCATGTTTACGTAGGATAGACTTTATGGGTAAGTTGGTCCTGACTACTATAAGATGACATTCAAAATAAGGACGCAGCTTGGTACATGAAATAATTAAAGCTAAGACATATTTTTCAAGTAAACCTGTTTTGTGTGGATTTTGCATGTAGCTAAATCAGGTCAGGGTAAAGTTTGACAGGGTCAACTAGCTTTTATAATCCGTACTGAATGCAGGGCAGGCTAAGTAGATATGAAATACAAAGCGAATAAAGTAAATGATAAGACAAACAATTTTTTACGTGGAAAACCCTTGAATGGGAAAAAGCCACGGGCACCAAGCCTGGAGAGGATTTCACTATGTTTATTGACAGCTTCAGTATAATGATCACAATATCGTATATTTTTTCTAAGTAATATAGCTTGAACTATATTGTTGTATGCTGTGGTATGTCGTCGTGTGTCAGAATGATCTTGTGAGCTCCGTTTTATAGCCTTGCTTGAACGGTCTCATAATCTCGTTCATTATGGTGTAATATTTTCTCTTAATGACACCATTAATTGCTCTTTCAATGTGCTTAATCACCCACTTGATTGCCCTTATATTCTATTAATTTCATCTCTTTGTCTGGCGCCATTCTTGATTTTCCCTGACGTTCTTGTGCCCTGACAGTCAGGTCAGGGTAGGAAGTTACCCTGAAATATCAGTGGAGAATCCAGGCCTAACAATTGCCCTTTATCTCCTCATTATCGCAGGTTCAGGCCAGTAATGAGAAGATAACCTTCAATTTAAGGAACAGTTTTGTGACCGTTTAAATGAAGTCCAATCATCTTGGCAACGGCTAGATACAATTTTAATGTGACAGGTGGTTATTTACTACCGCCTCTTCAATAATTACACCGCCACTTGCAGTGAAAACCCTAATTTTCACCCCTATAAATTAACTTTCACTTTTCGATTTAACCTTTATCCAAAAACCGATAATTTTCTCTGTAAAACTTCCTTGCTTCTTCGATCTTCATCTTCTTAATTTAATTTCTCAAAAATCTCGAACCATGGCTGGAAAAAAAAAGTCAACTAGGGGTGCCATGACTCTTGGTGCATCTCCTCCTGAAACTGTTTCGGAAAATAAACCAATTTCTTCAGAAAATCAGCCGTCTTCTTCAGAAAACCCCTCCGCTTCTCCTCTTGAGATGGTATCCATTTTTTATAAGAACTTCGAGTTCAAGCCTACCAAACCTCTGAATGACCAACAGTCTTTTCCTAATTGTCTCAAACCCGAGTTTGAGAAATCTTTGAAGGAGAAGGGCATCATCCCTACTGATGCCGAAGTTTGGATCCCTGAAGATTCTCCAATCAGGGCCGACTCGTCCTACCCTGGATGGTTTTGTATCCATGACTGAGCGTTCAGGGCTGATGGTAAGCTTCCTATTTCGCCTTTATTGATTGAAGTAATCAAGAAAATCGGTGTTCCTCCTTATCAACTCATGCCGATGATCTGGAAGGTGGTCTGTTCTATTGAATTTCTGTGTCATAAACATAATTTGACTTTCTCTTTGGAGGATTTGAAGGTCTGCTATTCCCTGAGGACTAATAGTCCAGGCAGGATTAGTTTCAAGTCTAGGCCCTCAACCACTCCCTTGCTCAGTAATCTGGACAGTGGCCATGACAAAAATTGGGCTACTGGGTATATGTTTGTCAGGACTAACTCTATTGGTCCTGACCTGGCGTATCTGAACTATGAAGCCTGTGTTGCTAGTAAACGTACTTATTATTTTTCTCCTTTTCTCCTGCAAACACATTGTCAGTTTGAAATAAAATTTTAATAGTTAATTAACATATACCTTATGTTTGCAGTGGATGATTGGACACCCAACGTTGAGTATCCTACTGAGAAGACTGCTGCTTTTCTTGCTATTCCTGCCACAGAGAGGACGTGGCCATTTTTCTGTGGAGCGAATCGTTTTCCTCGTTGCCTGAAGGCTGAAGGTGCTCCCAAGGTGCCCATGTTGGAGTAGGTGTCCTCCACAATAGTACGTTTACATATAAATCTCATTAAAGGAATACAATAAGGATATTTATTTTTATGATCCTCGTCACTTGATTAATGTAAATCAATAACGGTTGGCTGACTAGAGTTTGACGTTATTGTCATATGACGGCGGTGATCAACTGAACCCTTTCGGTCACACCTAGAGGAACAAACCCCAATAGTCAACTAATTAATTGTA
>VHZZ01023258.1:15354-25675 GCA_009801015.1 Silene noctiflora | reverse complement strand
ATATATATTTTGATTGATTAGGTTTCTTTTAGAGTTTTTATTTTTAGAATTTTTGGTGAGGCAAAGTGGTAAATAAATTAAGGATTGTTCAGTATTTTATCAAGTAAATATTCGGATAAATAATCAGACAAAATACCGTCAACAATCTCTTTTGGACACATGTCTATTGTCTACCCAAACGCGAGAAGAAGAGTCTAAAGGTGTGTGATGGGTCATATTGTGTATCGCCTCATTGCCCTTAATTAAATTGGAATTTGCAAGTGGTCGATCTAAGGGAGGGCTAGTAGGGGTGTTCGTCCTCACCGGAGAACGAAAATTTCAAAGTTTTTTTCAAAACATTTCAAGTTTGACTTATACAATTAATCATTCGCCCTCACTGAGTTTAAATTCGAGCGATGCCATTGAAATTTAGCGTGTTTATTAGTCTGGAGATATGGATCAAACTAAATGAGCCGTTTTGGATTGGATCTGGATCAAATGTATTTAGGTAAAACCTTCTACCCCGATTTGAAGTTTCAAATTAAGCCCTTTTTGATTAATTGAAACTTGGACCGAATGTATTTAAATTTAAACCGCGTTTTTTTGTTTTGTTTCCATTTAGTTGTATTGTATTAAGAAACCCTTGCAATACAACTATTGTCTTTATTTCAATAACTTGGGGAGTAGAAGGACGAAGCTCATGGCAAGCTCAGCTATGAAGATGACAATGAAAATTACGTAAATAAGATCCTCGCATCATTTTGAAGGAGAATAATTGAAACTTCCAACCATTGTTTTGTTCATAACAAGATCAACTCAATACTACAAAAATTGCAAAAAAAAAAAAAAAAAAAAAAAAAAAAAAAAAAAAAATCTAATTGTTGTAAAATGCAATAATGAGGTCTCTCTCGAGCTTCGTTTAATTTCCTGGAGGCGGAAGCTTGTGATTCCACATTCCACCCATCTCGAACCCAACTATCCAGTTATTCAAGGATTTCATATTAAATAAAAGTTTAGTTAAATTCAATATTATAACAATCTTATATTAAATAGGATTATTTAACAACAATACTCTAACCTATTAGTACCCTTCTCAAAATACTCCAACCAATAATTTAACTAGGAATATACTAAACTATCACACCTCCCTTCCATTAATGAAACGGGTGAATAGGTAACCTGTGTAACCGGTAACATTTCCAATTAAAACTCCTTGACAGATTAAACGCAAAAAAGCTTTCCTCTTTCTTCTTCATCTTCATTTACCTATTCATCTCTTCAAATCAATCCTAAAATCAAATCAAATCTTCAATCTTCCTATTGCTTACGCCCTGAAATTGCAATGAATCAGGTATTCCTTCCTTATTTCGTTTATTAGTTTTGAATTTTSATTTTGTTTTCATCTTTTAATTAATTTGGTATTCGCCATTTTTGTTGACCAATTAATGTTCAATCTTCAGTCATACTTTGTTTATTAGCCTTGAATTTTTACCTTATTTCCCTTATTAGTCTTGATTTTTTGTTAAAGAAGACAACTTGTCCTAGCAATCATAATCACTTTTCAAAATTCTCACGTTCTAGCAATCATAATCACTTTTCAACTACAAATAATTTGCACGCAACTTGTCCTTGTTAATTCACCCTGAGAACTCCATTTTCATAAGAAAATCACAATTTACCCATTTTTTTAGCAATTAATACCAATGCGTCTTGCTTAAGAAGGTCACTATTCGTCTTAAAGCTGAAGACGGATAGTGTCTCTCTCACACAAATGCTTTTGAGCAATTAATACAATGTGTCTTGATTAAGACGGTCACTATCCGTCTTGAGCATAAGACGGATAGTGACGGTCGGAAATGAGAATCTGTGTAATTAATATTGTTTTCGCCATTTTTGTTGAGCAATTTATGACCCAGTATATGTTACGTATTATTTAGGAAAATCCATGGCAAAAAGTGACCCTAAAAATCTGGTTTGGTGGTACTTTTGATCAGGTTACTTTAACATGTTTGAAACAGGTTGTTGGCAGTGTTAGTGGCCCAAGGAGCGTCATGCTTAATCAACAAGAAGAAGCCAATTTCTCCGCTTCTACACAACTGTCAGCAAACCATGTCTTTATTGGTGAGGATTAGTAGTGAAGCAACTTAAAAAAGGAGCATATCTCTATTTTGCTGCTTCTGATCGATGTTGGCAGTGTTAATGTACTTATGTAGCTGATGATGTTGTGTACGTTATTTTGCTGCAAGTGTGATGTATTAAACACTTTATTTTGTTGAACTTATTATCAGTGTAATGTATGAACAAGTATGAACAATGTATGTATTAAACACTTTATTTTTCTGAACGTACCTCTTCCCTACATGTTCTTTTTTTTTTTGTGCTTAAAATCGCCTCAAGATTATGTTTGCAGAAATAAGTCCTTGTATTTCATGAAGATGACACTAACTGATCCATTTATGGAACTTGGGTTAAAGAAGGAGGAAAAGTAATAAAATTGTAGGAAAAGAGGATAGATTAATGAAATAGAAGAAATGAGGAGAGATTAAAGAAAAAAAGTTAGGATGTTGAAATGGAGTTGCAGAAAAACAAAGACGGAGGGAGAGATTAATAAAGAAAAACACGTGGGACCCACGCTTTATAACATTTACCTGCTGATTCAGGTCATTAGTTTAGTATATTCCTAATAGGTGTGATAGTTTAGTATATTCCTATTAAATAAAAGTTTCATATGAGTTTTTTTTTTTTTGTTTGGTCCAATATGAGAATTTTGTTTAATACCCTGCCAAATATTGCTACTAAATCAAGTGGTAAAATGTAAAAAGAATTGTAGTTTCACCAACAGACTAAGACTAGAAGGCAGTAGTGCAGTACTACTGCTGACGTAACCCCAAGGTCAGAGGTTCAGAAGTCTCGACTGGTGCCTCTGCCCTGTCCGTGGCTCGTCAACCGCGTGCCCTAAACCATGGGCATGCCATAGTAATGGCAATAGCATATAATTAATATTATTCTTATATACTACAAAAACTCTGAGTAATTGGGCAATGTGGGCCATACATAGATTTGAGTCCATAATACCAGCTAGATGTTTTAGACATATTTCGGCATCATTTGTGGCCAAACAAATTGTGCACTGATTGCACAAGGCAGAAACTAGTATAGTTTTCGTCAAGGAAATTACTCGGTTTTGCAAAAACGACAACTTATGGTGGCCAAATGTTAGAATTTAAAATGGGCCTGGCAATACTCGAAAGCAGAGAGGTTGCTAAATTTATAAGCAAGGGAACTCATCTTTCCTAAAACCAATTGGTAAGAGAAAAACCCGTAGGGCTTATAAAGTAAGCAACTCTCTCCTCCGCTACCAATGTGGGTTCCTCATATTCCAACACCTAAAAAGCAACCAAAAAAATAGTATAGTATCACACAGAAAAAGGCAACCTTCAACAAGCATCAAGATGACCCCTCGGCCCTCACACTGATGATTAGCAGACCAGATAGAAACATATATTTTCTTATCGAATTGAATCGGATATCCGATCAAAACTTAACTTTCGGATCTGTTAGGATAAATCCTCGGAAAGTAACGTCTCTAGTAAATTACTGAGAGGCTTCTTTTAAATAAGTAACGTAAAATAAGTAACATACAAAAGGAAAAGTTTGAATTAGCTAGGGAGTATACTTTGTGAATACTTTAGAAGTTTAAAGTCACACTTTATAATAAGTAACGACTTGTATCTGACTCAAAGAAGCAAGAATTCATCTACAACCTACAGAGACACATGTCACATAGTTATATCATTCTAAAATCTTAACTCGGCATCTAGGGGCTGTTACCTCACAATAGATCAAGCGCATCTCTAAGAAGGTAACTGTGGAGCTGACTGCAGGCGATTCCTCAAAAAGTTGGACAGTTTTGCAGTTGCAGCTCGTCCTCTCTCGAGACATCGAAAATAATTCTCAACTGCAATCAAGATAAAGCATATGTAAAGATCAGATGTCATACAATTACGATGGTAAGATTAGGGAGATAATTATTTATATGCACAGTCATGTATCAAAATACATGAATCAAACACACAAAAGATTTGTTGAGAAGAACCGAGACGTTGGATCATAGACAACAGAAACTATGTACATTGACATAGAAATGGCATTTCCCAGTAGTAGTTGCTCAGTTAGGATGGCAACAGGACAAATCTAGGGTAAGGTACACAAGGTTCAACGTCCCAAAAATCCGGATTGGACTCAAATTTGATCAGACGATTACAAATCTCACTGATCAGGATCACATCCATGATCCATTGTCATACTGAAGTGCGTCTTTGACAGAAAGAGGAAAGACGAAGAAGAAACGGCAAATAGATAGTAACCTGACATAACYCCATGGGTAACAGACGTGATGATCCCATGTTCCATTGGTTCATCATTTGTATCTAATGATCCTTCTGGTAAAGCTGATGAAATTGAGTTTGGAAAAACCAAATACACAAATGCCTTCATTGTCTAGCAACAAAAAAAAAAACATTCAGTGAGACAAAGATAAAATCATTTCAACCGTAGAATGTACATTTATGTCTCTGTAATCCTGGGTATTACAGCACATATCAGCTCTTCCCATAAATCACATACGGATTAACTTTTAACAGAAACTAATAAAGTACCTGCTCCTCTAATTTAGTTGGATCCAGTACAACTTCTCCTGCTTCAGTCAAACAGCAGCATATGGAAACTGCACAAAACAAAACAATCCACAACATCAGAGCAAACCATAAATTAGAATATATTTTCTTAATTTGAAAATGAATATAATAATACGCAGTCACTTGAAAACCATCTAGATGCTCTTGAATAGCAACTTCATGACTTGAGCTGTGAGTCTTGTATTAGACAGTATCACATGTGAGATGAAGTCAAATCCTTGTGTATTACTCATTAGGCTATAACCCTTAGTGGGTTGCGATAACATGTACGAACTTCTCATATAAGTTTCGTGATGAAATAGAAATAAATAGTCAACGGAAGAAGATAAGATGGAGTCCTTAGTACCAGCTAGATGTTTGAGAGGGATCCCTGCATCAACAAGTGCCAAACAAGCTGCATTGATTGCACAAGGCAGTAGCTAGTATAATTTTGGTCAAGAAAACAACCTGTTTGTATACAAAATGACGACTCATGGTTGGCAAAAAAGCAAGCAAAAAATAGTATCCAACTAAAAAGGGTAACCTTCGGCAAAAGTATCACGACATTCGACCCCTGACTGGATAGCAAAACTTTGAAATGCTAAACGAAAACTAGAGGGAAAGATTATTTAAACAAAGATGGAAGCAATTAGCAACAGAAAAGCAGATGGCAAATGAAGAAAACTAATTATATCTAAAACATGGTGGAATGAAAGAAAAACACTCATAGGTGGAAGCTTAGCCAAGGATACTGCCCCGTCATCATTGACAACCTGCAAAAAAAGAGAAAACAAACAGCAAAATTAGAACAAGAATGGTAAAATAACTCAGCAATTGGAACTTTCTTTTCAAAGATGGACTCCTTATACTGGATGTTTAGTTTCAGCATAATAACTGATTGATATAATCACCATCACAAGTTCACAGCTTAATTAGAAAAGTAAAAACCTAAACTCTTTTAAGGATTTGAGAGGTAGTGGTTTGAAAAGTCACTTCCCCTAAATTTCACAAGAATTAGTCACAACGTTGAGGAATTTTAACCATTACAGAAAATTTCACTTCTCAATCAATGTCCATGAATGATGAACAGTCATTCTGTATAGGTTTCATGAGCCTATAATAAGATATGTATAATCACTTCTCAACCAATGTTGATGGACTTGCACAAACTTTGAATCACAAGTCTCACCTTCAATATCAAACAAAAACATCTAGACGCTAAAACTTGATAAACTACTTTCAAAAACATGCCTCCCAACATCATGCGGCTAGAGCTTTAATTTACTGGCAAAGAATGTACCTACAAACTACACTGCTACCATGGCCTTCCTCAACAGGATTTGAAATGTTTTGCAGCAGTTGACAAAACAGTCAATTAATGTTTAGAAAAAATACCAAGACAGTGCACCAGTGCTTTGAACATGTCAACAAGTGAAATTGAATACTTACCTGAAGTTCACAAATCTTAAAAAAATGGAAATGGAAAAAAGAAATCAAGTTTTCAGCACAAAAATGACAAGGAAAAAAAGACGAACAACTTCCATTAACTGTAAACAAGACATTTATAATGATTTGCCGGTTTGTCATGCATGATGCATCATATAAAAAAAACAGATAAGAATGACAATTTATCAACAATAAAACTGCTGAATAAGTGGCCTCAGTAGTTTGAATTTGTCAACAGAACTTACCTGAAGTTCAGAGATCAAGTGTAAAACATCATATGCCTTTCTAAGAAATCAAATGTTTGTAGAGTTTTTCAGAAATGTTAACATCTGAAAAACATTCTAAGAAATCAAATGTTTGTAGAGTTTTACAGAAATGTTAACGTCTGAAAAAAAATATCTTACTCCATGCAGAAGAAGACTTGCCAAGCAGAAAAAAACTGCTGAAAAAGTGGCATCAGTAGTTTGAATTTGTCAACAGAACTTACCTGAAGTTCAGAGATCAAGTGTAACCATCATATGCCTTTCCAAGAAATCAAATGTTTGTGGAGTTTTACAGAAATGTTAACATCTGAAAACAATATCTTACTCCATGCAGATGAAGACTCGTCAAGCAGAAAAAACAAACCAAAGAAAAAGCAGAAGATGCCTTATTTATATTTGTTTTGCAGAATAAACTAGGCATCGGCTCAGCACATGTAAGCGAATAGTCTTCTCTTGATGCAGAGAGGGGTGGGAAATAGAAGAAAAGGAAAGGAAAGCGAAAAAGGCACAAACAGAGAAAACAGGGACAACAAAAAGGATCGAACTCCAACAGTGACATGGAACCTACCCCTTAAATAGTCATAGGCTCCAAGAAGCTTACCAAACTTTCTAAGCCACTCTACAGTCGTACTCTTAGGTCTTCCTGAACTACTAACTACTAACTTGTCATTTTACATCTCCCAGCATTGACCGAGTGGTGGCTATGTTGTTGGGTTCGTGGGTTGAATGTTGGTCTGAGATTGACTGAGTGGAGGGTACAATGGTCAAAGTGTTCTTTTCTTAAAAAATGGGGAATACCAAATGGCAGAATAAAAATAAAACGAAGGGAGTAGCAGATATCTACTAGCCTGACAAAAATCTGTGATGTGCAAACCCCAAATAAACACTTAAATGTATATGAATATCATGGAGAAATTACGGACTCCTGCCTCTATGTTTTACAGATAAAAGTGATTTTCCTTTTCTGTAATTCGTGCTTCAATTTTTCCCCCAAGAAACATACAGGAAACTTCACACACAAAAATTGCTTCCAGAATGGACATAACAATTTCAATTTGAGCCAATTTACGACATATTCAACACACTAGCCTAATATCCAATTGAGACTATCTTAGTCAGGCACATCCAATTAAAGTCTAACTACCAATGCTGCTGGCTTACGGTCTTTTGAAGAGACAACACGAAAGACAATTGATAAAAAATATATAAAAACAATTTTGATACAAGATGACACCACGGCGACAAATAGACATGAAAGTCTCACCTGAAGAATCACTGAGGTTGTTGTATTTGGATTGATGGTCAAAATACAGATGCTTTGCAAAGTTCTCTTCAGAATCATCTCATATTCCCTTTCTGGTTTCCCTAGACAAGAATCAGTAGTTAGTCAGTAACATTCTAACCCTCGACTGAAAGCAAGTTTCACAATAACCAAACACACAAATTCATAATACGTACACCAATTCTGAAAAAAGCATTACCAACATACTGATCCGTTCAAACAATCACGCCTTGGGTGCGCCTTGTGAATAAGGTGAAGCAAGCAAGGCATATTCCTATACATTTCCATTTTTTAACTCATTATATTCTTCCCTTATTAGTCCTATTCTCCTTACGGCCTTACCTCACACGTTAAACCTTTTAAAACTAAAAGAAGGTAGAATTTCACGTTATGTATTCAAAAATTAAAACTTTGTTTGACACAACGCTGCGCATCAAATACATGAGACGCACACCTTTGCTTCACGCCTTGTCGCCTCAGTGGGCCTAGTGCCTATTAAAACTAAGACTTACTAACTGTGTTCTAACCAGAATTATGATATCCACGACATAATTTTTCTTCCATGACAGCAAAATTTAGATAGTAATGGCTGACATCATATGTAAACATACAAATGATTGCTTACTTAAGAAGTTACAGCTACTCATAGCATTCAAGAATGACAACTAATTTGGAGGACATGCTTGTCAAGCATCTAAATTACCGGTTTGTCCTGTTTTGGGTTTCCAAATGACTTCGATAGAAGCCTTCTCAGGATTCTCATTCTTCTTAGTCCCAGCTTTTGGTCCATAAACTGCTGCTATGACTTTAGTATCTCCTGCAATCAGTTGGGAATTACACATCAGAACATATCCAACAATTTACACGCAAATATCTTACATCTAAGTGTCCCTCATACTATTGAGCTCATCTAGACGACTCATTTTTTTTTGAAGGCTTCAGACGGGCCATATGTGACCGCTTTTAGACAAAAAATACTTGAACAACAAACACTAATTACAACATTTTGTTGTTGAATGGTCACATTTTACCAGAAAAATGGTCACACAACTACACAAGGCCGTCTCAAACCTTCAGCGGAATAGTCCGTCTGAAATGAGAATTAGTGTATCTTATATGCTTATGAACCCCAACTGCACACTCTCTTCATTCTACTATCCCTGCCTACTTTCAAGACATTTTACCAGAATAATGACGGCTCATCCCATACGGATGATACCGTACCAATGTACCCAATCAAACAACACTTCCAATCAACAGTCTCCCACATATACAATAGTGCAACAATAAATTAGCTGACCAAATAACTTACATTTAAACATATACTCTCGTGCTTGGAAAAATAAAAGATGCATACTTTTAAGATGTCGAAAGTAACATATAATCAACACAACACAGCACAATGCTAAATGTATGAATTAAAACAAACCTTGAGACCAAGTAGCAGAACCATGAGCACGATTAAGGCTACTTCTCGAACAACCCAATGGTCTCAATTGATGCGGCGTGCGACCATCTGTTCTCTCTATCTGCATTTTTAAATCTCGATTGTTTATTTTGATTAATTTGTTGATAGTATTGCGAGATTAATCGATAGATTAATTAGGGGTTATGGTTGGTGTAATACACGCAATTTGAGACTGTAGTTTAGGGTTTATGTTGACTTGAAAATATGCGGAAAAGCAATCAATTTGAAAGTGAAGCTATATGAGGTTTTAGGGTTTATGTATTTATAAGGGACTACAAAATATACAAACTCACCACAAATAAACCTTTTCAAAGTTCATAGCATGGTTACTAAACTTTTTTCTCCTTTCACATTTTGGACAAACCTCTAAAATGATGGACATATCATCCTACAAACCTCTATTGCAAATGCCCTAAGTAGGGTTTAACCACTAGCTTACAGTGTTGGACTACAACATTTTTTTTGGTAAAGGGGGCTTGGAATTAATTTTTTCTTCATTTGATTGATCACTAAAACTACAATAAAATCATCTATCTTGACGGTCGGTCAAATTACCAAATTGATAAAAAAAAAGTGAAGGATAATTGTCAAATTGGTAAAAAGAAGTTTCATTTGTGACAAATTGGTAAAAAAAACTAATGAAATGTGATAAATTGGCCAAAAAAACTATGACCTTATTTAATTTGTTGTTCCTACAATTAAATTTGACTAAACTACCCTTATCTAAGTAACCTAACTTATAAAATCTAACCGAAAACCTTTATAAATCGGAATAGATGACCAAGTTGAGGGTACAAGGAAAAATCAACTCAACTCGACTTTTTTCAATGTTTGGGCGTCTTATTAGCCTAAGAAAGCTTGCGCGAGACCCATAAACCTTTGGTCATCTATGTAATTGGGACGAGTTTGAGCCGATATTGAGACCTAAAACTAAGCCTCATTGAAAATAAATATCGGATTAGTTTT
The DNA here is from genome assembly GCA_009801015.1 of Silene noctiflora. Classification (NCBI taxonomy): domain Eukaryota; kingdom Viridiplantae; phylum Streptophyta; class Magnoliopsida; order Caryophyllales; family Caryophyllaceae; genus Silene; species Silene noctiflora. Next base: position 15,595 of record VHZZ01023258.1, on the reverse strand, counting down.
TTTGTTAATATTTAATTAAATTATATATTTATCTCGGGTGAAATATTAAAAATCAATATCAATACTATATATATATTCCTGAAACTAAGGGATTTCAATGTAATTAAATAAATCTATACAAATTAATTATACTATATAGTTTTTTATTGATAGCACTGTGTGATGGACCCGATCAAGGGACTTCAATGTAAATATTATATAGTTTTGGTTTAACTATAAATTTAGAGAATATCAAAATATG
>VHZZ01023247.1:20551-37062 GCA_009801015.1 Silene noctiflora | reverse complement strand
AATGGATCACCACAGTTTTTAAAACAATTAAACGGGGTCAGTTGTTGCATTCACAAAATACGAAACAAGGTACACACATGCGCATACACACACACACACACACACACACACTCACAATCCCCCAACTCCGCCACATCTCCACATCACTCCGCATCATTGACTACACATCCAAGGTGTGTAGCCCTGCCAGTGGGGGACCGCAGCCGTTCCCACTTAAGCCCCGCTCATCAATCCGAGCGAAAACCCTAGTTCATTATTTGCACATCCCATCCCGTGGCGGGTTCTACGGAGGGTGAATCAAGGGCGTGAAGTCACTCCCGCAAGTGACTCCACTTAGCCGAGAACGCATCTCGCATCATACTCCAATCACCACCTCCATCATATCATCACATCATACAACACGAAACATATATACATCATACAAACATAATAACCAATTACTATCAATATCAACATAACCGCATAACGAACAACCAACAATCATCTTACAATTATGTATACAATAACGAGTAGGGAAACCCTACCTTTTCGCATTCCGCTATGACTGCAGCCAATCATACAATTGTACAAGCATATCACATCGTCACCTACAACAACAATCAATAACTACACATCATAAACTGGTTTCTACCCATAACCCCCAAATCTCCCAAATTAGGGTTTAACCAACATAAACGGAACAACACAAAAACGATACTAGGATCTTACCCACGAGACAAGGATCAACATGATGTGATCGACACGGAAAATCACTGACTCAAGCTCCGGGTTGCGAATAGCGCGAGATAACGTTTTGGGAGGTTTCTTGTGTAAGTTGATCGACTTATGAACAAACGAACCGTGATAAAAACATATAAGGCTAACTCGCGTTATTTACAACCTTTATTAAAACAGCCCGTAACGCAACTTACTCGATCAAGTAAGTATGTTACTCGATCGAGTGACCCTTACTCGATCGAGTGACCCAGCTACTCGATCGAGTACCCCACTTCCAGACTCGGATTTAAAAAGACACAGACTTACTCGACAGAGTAAGTCCTACTCGGTCGAGTCACCAAAGGCAGGGAAACCCGTAATATTACATTAGCGGGTTAGGGTCAAGATGTTGTGATCCATTTAAATAATTGGGTTGATATGACACGACTCGAAACGTAAATGGGTTGGGTTAGGGTTGATGTCTTTTGACACGAACAACCCATTTATATAAAATTGTCATGATATATTTGGTTTGAGTCAATAATTCCACAAAACAACTTAAAATTAGTATTTCCATTCATCATTTTTTAGATAATAGGGTTATAAAACGTAGTTTATTGTATTAGTTTATTGGGTTAAACAAGTTAAGTGGGTTAAAAACATATCTGCTTAAAGATAAATGGGCTAAACAGGTTGGGTTTGGTTATAGAAAAATTAAATGGGTCGGGTTAAGGTTGAGACAAATGACCCATTTATATAATTGGGTCAGGTTAGGATTGGGGTAGTGGTGACCCATTTAATATTGATACGAACACGAACACGACACGACCCGACCTGTTTGCCAGGTCTAGCAGCAATGTTGAAACTCATGAGGGAGAGCTTTACCGCCCTGATGGCCCTACCCAGCCCGAATCCGAATTAAACCGGATGATTTACACAAAAAAAAACATATATTTTTTGGGTTTTAACCACAACTTTTTAAATTCCGTCTTTTAATGATAAAAGTAGTGAACGTTAATATTGCATAAAAGTTGATCATAAGAATGAGCAAGGGTAGGACACTGTTGGAAATGGTATTAAACCTTGCAAAGCGTCTCCCTTGTGACGGGTCGGATCCGAAGACGGATAATGTCACTCACAAAACAAATAGGGGGACAAGGTGGGGGCACCCACCACTTGTTTTCCTCTCTCCTCTATTTGGGCATTTTGTCTCACAAAATGGTGCCCGTCTTCTCATTTATGACGGATATCTTCCGTCACAAATGAGAATTTGCCTAAACCTTGATGATTAGAGTGTTGAATGAAATTAAGTAATGTACGTTAGCACTTAGCATTGGGTGTTGACCTGAGGAAGACCGATAATTGTGTGACGCAAGAGAATATAATTATGCGTTTTGCACGGGTATTAAGGAGCGGATTAAAAAAACTATTAAAAGTATATAGGGAAAGAGAATGAAGAGGTTAAAAATATTAAAAAAATATAAAGATGGGGTTTTATGATGGATTAGTGTGGGGTATGAATGATATTTTTTGTAAATATTAAGTTTTTATTAGGATAAAATGGGGATATAATTTACCAAATAAGAAAAGTAGTATTGTGAAGTTGAATGGATGAAAATAGAATAGTGGTAGTGTGGAGTTGAATGGAGGGAGCAGTCCTTGTTTTCTTGCATGAAGAGGCGAGAGTCGTATTAAAAAGTAGTCAGAAATTTCAATAAAATTCCGTCATGTCATTTGTTTCTGTAGCACATCCCAATCAACTTTGTTAGTTTGTGTTGTGTTGTGTACATCCCAATCTTTGAATCTTTCAAGATTTCCCATATTTTAGCACTTCTTTTTTTATTAATTAATAATAATAAAATGAGTCACACTCTTTTTAAGCTTCAACTTGTTATAAAACCACTTATTATCAGATGATCTTCTGTAAACAGTAAAGGCAATTCCAACTAAATGTCTACCACTTTTTGTAGCGTTTCCTTAAATTGTGGTTTAATTTTCAATTATTTTGATAATAATCGTAGAATTAAACACCATTTTCCACCTTCTAAACTCAAATGGGTCTTCACTAATCTGACGAGAATACAGCATGAACGCACCTCTTCCCTGCGTAGGCATACCTCTGCTCAATTTAAGTTTACTCATCAGGTAATTAATCATACAAATGTCGTGACCTTCTACTCTGTTTGTCCCAATCATACAACTTTGTGAAAGGTATTTTAATCAAAAGCAAACAAATAATTGTAGTTTATACGCGAACCTGATGAAATGGGGTGAACTGGGTCATAGACTCATTATGTGAATTGGTTATTAATGACTTGTTTCTTGGTTTGTTTAATTACTCTTTCGGTCCCACTCAATTCCTTACATTCTTCTATTATATGTGATGGTATTTAATCAAAAGTTAACAAATAATTGGTATTTGTTTTGAATGGTTGAAATCTGTAGTTTCTACAAAATCTGTAGTAAGGGTAATTCGTTTCTCAACAACATGTATGATAGAATAAGTATACAAATGATGGGTTTTGCCGCGTTTGATCATCAACTGCAAGCCTCGTCATTTTCTGCTTGACTGTATTCTGATTGCTGATTGTCTTCTCATGGTTTTACTGATATTATAATTCTAACTAGAGATTGTACTGTACCTTGCTTCTTTTAATACTCCGTATTAAATATCACCCTGTTCTAGATTCCAACTATTCTCTCCGTAATAGTTTCCGACAATTTTCTATAACAGGCAGAGGATCTACAAAAGAGGAAATACTCACCTTTATTAGAACATGTCATTCTATCTAACAATGTATTATCGGACTCGAACAAATGGAAAGCAGTTCCTGACATATGGAGAACTGCTGCTGAGAAATATGGTGATCAGATAGCTTTGGTTGATCGGTATCATGAACCTCCATCGGAGTTGACTTATAAGCAAGTTAAGCCCCCCTCCCCCTTCTATCCTTTTTTTTTTTTTTTTTTTTTTTTTAAATTTAATGTTTATGCCAAAATTCAGAATGCAAAATAAACAGCCTTCATTACAAATATTTTGCAGTTATCTTTTGTGTTGCTAACTGGGCTTGATACTGGTGTTGATTGGTTTCTTTTCTTTTGTTTATATGCAGCTTGAACAAGAGATATTATATTTCTCTGAAGGTCTTAGAGTTGTAGGACTAAAACCAGATGAAAAGATTGCACTTTTTGCTGATAATTCATGTCGCTGGTTAATTGCGGACCAAGGCACGTTATCTTCCTTTCCTTACTCTTTGTGATATCTTAGAAGCATATATCCATGCAGTAGACAGCAGTGATGTTGATTATGTGCTATAAGAATCGTGTTATACAGATGGTTCATTCTTACAGGTGCTATGGCAATGGGTGCTATCAATGTTGTAAGAGGTTCAAAGTCATCCAAGGAAGAACTGTTGCAAATATACAAGCATTCAGAAAGGTTAGTGAGTTAACAATGCCGAGGAACAAAAACAGGCAAGGGGATTCAAAATTGTCAGACATATATTGTGTTATTGATGAGCGATAAATGTCTCTGCAGTGTCGCACTCATCGTGGATGGCCCTGAAATGTTTCATGACATGGCAGACTTGTTTATTGCCCAGACAACAATGAAATTCATTATTTTGCTTTGGGGGGATAAATCAGTTTTAGATAGAGGAGTTTCTGATAAATTACATGTTCTCAACTTTAGCGAGATCATAGGGATTGGAAGAGAAAGTCAGAAACTGCTTGTAGGTTCTCTTGATGCAAGTAAGACAGGATTTTATCACTGATATATAGTTTAGCTTTGGCATTCTGGAAATTTAGAAGGTGGATTTTTGTATGCATGCTTGAACGATATATGGGCTCCCCAGTTTAAGAATATTAAAAGTTGCCCGTTTCATAAGTGCAGAATCAGAATTTATTCAATGGTAAAAAAAATCATTGGTAATGGATTTGAAGGTGCTGCATTCTCCTTTAATTTATGTTCACCAGGACTTAACTAGATTTTAATCACGTATTATCTCTGATCTATTGCTCCTGTCCGAGATAGAATAGTAAGTGAATAAAGAAGAATTTGCTTCTTTTAGGGGCTGTTTGGTTAGGGGTCTAAAGGAAAGGGAAAGAGAATCAAAGTTATTAATTCCCTTTGTTTGTGTTTGTTTGACAAAATCAATCATTCCCTTTTCCCCTCCCCCTACCCCAAGCTCCTCTAACCTCTTAACCCTCACCCCCAACAGAATGGGATTCCCTTTCCCCTCCAAAGACACTTAACTCACTTGCCTATCCACGACCATCACTCAACACCACTAAACCTGCGACCACCACCACAACTTCTCTGTCGTCGCCCCACTGCAAGTAGGAAGGTTAAGGGTAATCCCATTCCTTTCCACTTGTTTCTCTTTCGCTTTCCCTCATGCCAACCAAAGGCCCCCTTATTATCATGCAATTTTCTTGATGTCTGTTCAGGATACTATAGTGACTGAAAAAGGGTAGTTTTCTAGCTGTTTTTACTGTTGCATTAAGATTACGTTGCTAAAGAAATTAAAAGATTCATTTTCTCGAGGTTCTAATATTCTTAACTTCTTATTTACATGATAATTTCAGGAGAACAATACACTTATGAGCCTATAAGCTCCAATGATGTCGCTACACTGATGTATACTAGTGGGACTACTGATAACCCAAAAGGCGTAATGATTACACATCAAAATCTTCTTCATCAGGTGATATTTTTTTGCCTATAATTTCCTGCAGTACATATATGCTAAACCTTTGGCATTCCTAAATTAATTCATTGTCCAATTTATATTTATTCATCTGGAAGTTCGGAGAAAACTTTCCATTAAGCATATCAGGAAGAATGGTGTCATATGGGAATACTACCCTCCAATTGCTGCTTTTACCAGATTGTCATTTTTTGTGCCCCCCCCCCCAAAAAAAACACACACACACACAATGCTTTTCTTCAGTTCTTCCACTTGAACCATGATTTCAAATCTCGTTTCCAGAGTTGATCTTCAAATACTCATGGGCCGTAGTGCTATAAATGGCGCCGACACAGCCTCAAAAAACTGTTCTGGTAAACTTCTGACCATGATAACCCGGTCCAATGCGGTGTCAGAGCCGATATTTTATACCATTGCTCACTGACTTATGCAGTCTTCGTAACTGATTTACCAAAAAATAGCATCTCATATTTATCCTCCACTCTTCTTTGTAGATCAATGTTTTGTGGAAGATTGTGCCTGTTAAGGCTGGTGATAAAAGTCTGAGTGTGCTGCCTCCTTGGCATGCTTATGAACGGGCATGTGAGTATTTTGTTCTCACACATGGGATAAAGCAAGTCTACACAACCGTAAAGAACCTAAAGGTAGCTAAATGAAAATTTGTCAGTTCTCCCAGGAGATTGAAGAGAGATATTTAATGGTTTTTTTTTTCCAGTATACCTCTTTTTTGCAAGCTCCTCAGCGTTTTCTGCTTCTGACTACAGGATGATTTGAGGAGATTTCAACCTGATTATTTTATTTCTGTTCCATCAGTATATGAAGTTCTATACAGGTTAGTCATTATTAATCAGTCATGGAACCTGATCTCTATTTGACTTCTTTGCCATTATTCATCAATAGCCGTCTTGGTTATCTTGTTTCCTTGGTTTTGTCCTTGCATGTTTCCAACTTTCCATTATAGGCTTTTCATGGTTCATTTAGTGTCCGTCTCTTTGGTTTTGTCCTTGCATGGAGGATGGCAGAGACGAGAATGTGTTTCCATTTCTAAAAGAGCCAAAGGTTTTTGGATTTCTAAATCCTCCCCCCCCCCCCCTACTCCATCATTTTCTGGAGCTCTTGAGGCACAGAGGTAATGTCTTTGTTCAGAGCCAAGAAGACTCAATGACTTTGCGATATTAGGTCCTAACAAATTACAAAAAAGGATGTTACCTAAGCTAAGAATGAATCCAATTAGTATGTTGCTATATACTCTTGATTCTGGTTAGAGATGTCTCTTTTGTTTTCTTGATATTTATATATTCTGTGATACGTATAATATTGAGTATCAAGATCATCCTTGGCAAACTATTATTGAAGCTGTTGTAAATATTAAACAACTCCACAAAAACTCATAGTGGATATTTAGATTTGTGTGAGACCTGTACAAGTAGCAATACATTAATCTCAGAAGAAAGTAGTAACAAACTCAAAACTCAAAGTGACTTCTATCAGATAGACGTCTCTTATACATTGCCCTCATAAATTAATCTCTCAGGAACCAGACTTTATCATCTGTGATGTTTATGCAATGTTGAGAGTTCTTTTCTGAATGTCAGAGAAACACAAATTGGTTTATAATTTTTGTCGGGAAATTTGGAAATCAAGCAAATCATGTGAATTATTGCATTCCCCTCTCTGTTGTATCTCTGCACATGCTTGAATAGTATAGTCTTTTGCTTGATATACCTTTTTGAATTTTATTTGGACATTAGAGTGCAATACTTTTATGAGTTGGATCTTCTGCTGTAACTATTACTGATCATGGTGCATTTTTGTAACCTCAATGATTATCATGGGATCAAGGCTTTGTTCTTGTTCTCATAGAATGCAGCCCTGGAACTTTGTTAATCTTATCCTGTTAACTTGTAAAATTTTTAGATTTGCTACCACTATTTTTTTTCGTGTCACTGCAGCTACTCTTGATGTATGTTTGCTTTTCATTTATATTTTATTTTTGGCAGGGCCATCCACTCACAGATATTAAGTAGCTCGGCTCTTCGAAAGATATTAGCACTGTCCTTAATCAAGATTAGTTTAATATACATGGAGTTCAAGAGAATTTATGAGGTTTGAAATGTTCGATGCTTCTTTTGCTGCCTCATTTGTTTCTCGTGCATTTGGATTGGATTTATGTTTTGCCAGATGCATGAGCCTGATCGCGTATTATCAGCCTGGCTTTATCTATTCACAAATACGTCTTTAGGTGAATTAATTTGAGCAGTGAGCAGTTTTCTTTAGGTTTCTTTTTCAGCTTTTTGGTCAAGACTTAGTAATATGGCTAATTTTTTATATAGCTGTTATAAACTTACCCTCAGTAATAACAGTTGAGCTGGAAGAATTGAATGCATATTCTTTAAGGATAGTTGGTTGCTTTGTTAAATGGTATCATTTTAGGGGAAATGCCTCACGAAGAAGCTACAACAACAGCCTTACCTCATTGCAGCTGTGGATTGGTTGTGGGCACGCATAGCTGCAGCAGTTTTGTGGCCAATTCATGCATTAGCTAGAAAGTTTGTGTATAGCAAAATCCGATCAGCTATTGGGATTTCAAAGGTTGTCATTTCTCCCTAGGATTGATTATCTTTTGCAGTTGTTTCAATTTGTTGTCCTATGATGTTATTCTTCGATACAATTTTCAGTATGGGTCATTTAGAAATAGCCTCTTTATCCTATGAACACACGGGTAAGGCTGCATAACTCAAATCATTACCAGAGCCCTTGAGGCATTAAGGTAATGTAGTTGTTTTTGTTGTATCCATTTGACCATGATATATTCAAAATCTGATATCGAAAGTTCTATTTGATGGCTAGTCTGATATCTGATTAAAGTTTGAACATTTCCTTTGGCATCTCAAAACAATAACAAAATTACCCTAGTTCCTTGGTGCCAAATGAAAATCATCGCAAATTTCAACTACCAGCCGCTACTCAACAATAAGAGAACCACATTAGTACGTGATATTCTAAAGCCAAAGAATTGTGACTATTTATCTCCATTGGAAATGGGAACGACCATTTCACAATGCTGGGAATAAAAAATCCATGCTGCTCAGTGTTCACTTAACAAAGACGTATCAAATTCTTGTCCTCCTCCTCATCAGTCGACAATTATTCATGTGCATCCTCATATTAATGTTCTTTCATGTGTAAAAAGATATCTTTTAAGGTTTTATAATGTTCGGTGCTGAACAAGTTTCCCCTATTTAAGCACCTTGAACCTGAGAATCTAACTGATCAGTAACTACTCTTTAAGTGGTTTGGGTTTTATTTCTAGTTAAAATTTCAATAAGGAGTTCTGTGGCAAAAATTTTATCTGGTTTTCTGAACATGCAGGCTGGCATAAGTGGAGGTGGTAATCTGCCTCTTCATATAGACAAGTTTTTCGAGGTCAATGGCGCTCTTTTATTTACCATCTATCTAAGTGATTTTGTTTTTTTTTTATGCTACTAAACTTTATCAATACACTTCAGGCTATTGGTATTTTACTACAAAACGGATATGGGTTGACTGAATCGTCTCCTGTTACTGCTTCTAGACGGCCAGATTGCAATGTCAGTGTCCATTTGAAAACATTGTATTTCCTACAGCATCTCTCTTATTTATCTTTTCTCAGTAATAAATAATGGATTCTTGTGCATCTGATGTATTCTTTTGAATGTGTTCTGAAGGTTTTGGGAACGGTTGGTCACCCACTTCCGCATACAGAAATTAAAGTTGTAGAGGCTGATACTAATCAAGTTCTGCCTCCTGGTTCCAAAGGCATTGTTAAAATTAGGGGTCCCCATGTGATGAAAGGCTATTATAAGGTACCCTTTTTCTTTCCATTTGATATAATTTCATTTGACAATACAAATTCGTCCATGCGATGAAAGACTATTATAAGGCGGCCCTTATCTTTCTAGTGGGTATAATTTAATTTTAGAATACAGATTTGGTTTCCCACCTCAATACGGAATTTTATTGCCCTGTCCTATTCCCTTTGTCATAATTCATATCTTGGGTGAATAAAGATTCAACGTTTAATGGTGTACTAACTCAAAGCTCAATGTCTTTCTGGTCCTGACTTCTCTGACAGTTTTGTAGTCTTAAGGCTTTAAGCAACTGAAATTGTGTAGAAACACACACTTATTCTATAAAGCATTTCTGCTGTCTCAGAATCCATCTGCTACAAGGCAAGTTCTAGATTGTGACGGTTGGCTAAACACTGGGGACTTAGGTTGGATAGCACCTTATCATTCAACAGGGAGAAATCGACTTTGTGGAGGTGTTCTTGTTATTGAAGGAAGGCTGAAAGATACTATAGTTCTCTCAACAGGTGATCTATGTCTATGACTTCATGTGTTTAACTCAACACTTGCTTGTATATTTTTGAGTTCTGCCTGTTTCTGACTTCCATTTATGCCTGTCAGGTGAAAATGTCGAGCCTTCAGAAATCGAAGAAGCAGCCATGAGAAGTAGTCTAGTTCACCAAATTGTAGTCTTTGGCCAGGTGAGTCGTTAGAGAGGTATTTTCTTTACTTCAGTAATTTGATTATTAGTAATTTGGGTTTGGGGAGAAAATAAGGAAGCGAATATTAATGGTGGGGCATCCTCACCTTTTTAAGTTTTAAAATATTGAAATATCTTCCCTTAGGCACCACCTTCTTTCCCAACCGTCATTGTTGCTTTCTAAGAGCGCTCTTTTTCAATATCTAATATCAAAAGTTACCTAAAAAGGACATGGTAAGAATCCAAACAAACTGCAGAAACTAAAAACTGTTAAGAGATCAAACAATCGGAGGGACTAAAGACTTAGGAAGTATATATGGCAAGAGGGGGTGATTAGGGAAACCCTCACAATTTTTTACGGGATGGAGGGCAACCACCCAGGCCTCCCTCTTCATTCTGGAGCCATATTAGGTCTGTCTATCCTGAGAATCTCTGTAAGTTATGCGGCATCTTTTCGTGTATCAGGACGAACGGCGCATCGGAGCCATTATTGTTCCAAATAAAAAAGAGGCTCTAAAGGAAGCCAAAAGATTATCTGTTGACGATGCAGAGTCTGGTGATCTAAGCAGGGAGTCATTGACAAGCCTTTTACGAGCAGAGTTGAAGACTTGGTACAGCTCTATAATTAATGTCTATATTATCTTTGTTTTCAATGTTTTTTTGAACACCTCCCTTTAATGACATGCCTTATCGCCTTTGGCGCCCGTCTTGTAGTGGAATGTGGACTGATGGCAGCTCAAAATAGCTTTCACTTATATTTCGTATATAACTTTTTTAGCATCATGCACGCTGTGTTAAGGAATAAGGCATTTGCTACTCATTTCCACTTATATTATGAGAAGGCAGTCGCCAGTCGATTGACGAAAATTTAAAGGAATTTTCCATCATGGGTCACCTAAAACAGTGTCTTTGTGTTTTCATTTCATGCGCAAGGTAGGACTATTAGCATCGGACCCCTTTACATAACCATTACCCGAGCGTTCGAATCGATAGTATTCACATGTTCGTTTATATCGCGTTTGATCCCCTGTGGCCTCATACTGCAGGACTTCAGCTTGTTCATATAGGGTCGGCCCAATTCTGATTGTGGATGAACCGTTCACGGTACGTTATATCAACGCTCTAATTTAGAAGCATGGATGATATATAGACATACAAACGTTGTAAATATGTGGTTGTCTTGCTGCAGATTGACAACGGTCTGATGACGCCAACCCTGAAGATTCGGAGAGACCAAGTGACTGCTAGATACAGAGACCAAATAGCCAGTTTGTACAACTGAAGCCTGCTGCATAGAAGTAGATACAGAAATACAGATGACGAAGGAACAACGTATACTAGTATAGGTCTGTTATTAACTCATTTTTTAGGAGCTGAGAAGGCTTAGGTATATTGTACAGTAAATATAAGAATTTGTGAACTGGTATATATACTCGTATATTTATTTGTCAATGTAGCTCTTTTATTCGAAATTCAATTGTGTACAGCTACAGATAACTCGTTTTCTACCATTCTCAACTTTCTCAAAGTGCCATCCCAGAGTACAAATAACACAAATCACACAAAATTTTAAGATTCCAATTTAATCAAATGCAAAACCAAGCATGAAGATAAAATTGAGTATGGAGGACCAGAGAGTAGCAAGTTCTAACAATAGTGAAATGTGAGACTGTCCTAATCAGTTTGTTTATCATACGTTTAATTTGTTTTCTACAAGTCTCAACTTCAGCACAGCTTGTTTTCATTTATAGGTGCTCAAATTGCAGGCTTGGGTCGGATATGGGATGGACTCATGTTAAATTTTGGCCCGGGGGCAGTAGTTTAGCTTGTTAGGGACGAGTTAGCAGGTCGAGCCTTTGTAATTTTCTTAAAATGCGTTGTCTGTATCTGCTTATTTAGCGGGCGGTTGGGTCTGATTCAATGGAAGGGACAACTCATAGACAACAAATAAAAATGGCTAAAACAAAATTTGATTTTACTATTAAAGTAAATTTTAAAGAAAAATATGGAGTTAAATTGAAGTGGAATTTAAGATAAATCATTAGGAGTTAGCTGACAATAATCAAAATATTTTTTTTTTTCTAAAAAAAAAAAAAAAAGAAAGAACATACATATAGGGCTAATTTGCCTAATGAAAGTTAGAGGTCTAGCACATAAGGACAAAAATTTCTGATGGACCAAAAACCGATGCTTTTCGAATAGAATATAATTCCTGAGTCTTTTAGCTGTCAATAATCAATCAAAAAAAGTTTTGAGACAAGAGCTCTATTCTAGTGAAAGTTTTATCTTTTGAGATAAAATTTAGGTATTGGAATAAAACTTTATACTATAAAATATCTATCGACCCTAATTATTGTCAAAATGACCGTCCCGGGGCGTACATGACGACTCGATTAATGACTTGTTTTTTTAGGAACGATTAAAATCCGACTTATATGGAATATCGCTAAAACACAACCAAAGTGTAATATGTTGACGTCATATCATCATCGAGTGGTTTGGTTTTCAAAAGGTATAGACACGAGTGTTGATTACCCCGAACTAGTGATGGCATCGGCTCGGGCCGGGCCGGGCTGGCCAGGGGCGGGTCGGGCTCTTCTGGTCAGACCCGGGCCAGGCCAGGGGGGAGGGCGGGCCGGGCCGGGCTGAGATTATGTCTGGCCCGGGCCAGGGGGGGGGGCGGGCTGAGGCCGGGCTAGGGGCGGGTTGAAGCCGGGCTGGGGGCGGGCTGCGGGCTGGGGGCGGGCCAGAGGCGGGCCGGGTCTGGATATTGTGACCAGGGCCAGGCCAGGGAAGGGGGCGGGCTGGGGCCGGGCTGTCTGCTCGGGGGCTAAACAGGCCGGGCCGGGCCGGGCCAGCCCGTGCTGATGGCCATCCCTACCCCGAACTCCCACAAGGGCGCTTCACCACTAGACCTCGTTGACTGGTAAGTGAGATGTCGGACTGAGACATGCAAAGTGGCAAGCTTGATAGATTTGAGTCATAACCTAATATGTAAATACGTAGAAAAGTAGAACATTATCAACTTTTTTTTGTAGAAAAGTATGTTCTGGTGGACGTCGAAAGTAATGGACACCGTCCACGGCATTGTTATTAATTTTGTAAAGTGTCTCATCAGGAATATAATATATTCAGTTAAGTGCGTTCCAGTCACTTATTCTCCCATCACTATTATTGTCAATTTGTGTCTATTTAAATTGAAGCCACACTCAAATCTGAGCAAAGAACTACAATGGGCTTCTTTAGAAAGTTGAAGCCACATTCAAATAAAGAACAACTTCCCCAAGACGAAGGGCGGAATGAGCAAGAAGCTACGTTTTCGGAGGAGAAAAACTGCATAAGCTATGGTGCCCTGAGGTGCGATCAACCGCAACAGGCCCAGGGGAGTCACTATGCCCCTCACTCGGCAAACACATGGCACCGTGGGATTGGAAGAGCCTACAGGAGGTACAAAGGCTGATAAAAGCTACTCCACTAGAAGAGGAAGTCTAATCATAAGGACTCCCACTGCATGTTGCATGTTTGTAAAATGTTGTACTCTCATGAATAAATCTATCTGATTCCCATATAGTAGAAGGAAACTCTAAAAGTACCGAGTACTAGATTTTATGCAAAAATGTCCTTTTAGAAGATGGTGTTATTTTCATGTGGCAAGTTTATTTGTTTTATGTGAAGTTGTTTAAGTAACACCAAAACTGAATCACAAATTTTTATTTATGATATGTATCTCCATATTAAGTTAAAATCGATCAAGTAGTATGAATAAGACAAAAATATAATGTATAGAGAAAAGCATTCCATTTGTCTTATATACACAAGTAGGATGATACTTGACCCATTTGAATGTTAAGACCCATTTGAATGTTAAGACTTATACATCAAATTGTAACTCGTCTTTCAATAAGTTTATTGGGACTCCTTACCCTTAAAAGTTTTAATTTGATATTAATTAATTAATAGTAATATAAATAATTAAAAGCTGTGTAAAATTAGGTAAAATAAATCATACGAAATATAGAGATTGTAGGTCAATTGACCTCTTTGAAATTGTAGATAAATACCTTGCTTCCTACGATTATATAGTGATTGTAGGTCAATTAACAAACATTATGCCACTTTTTTCATCTTTCATTCGTGTCAAAATCATGTTCAATTACTTGTGAAATTCTACCACTTTGAATCCAATCTAAGTAGATCTACTTATCTTTACTTTTTTGTTTCCCACTCGAATTCACTTATCCTTATTTAACTCATAAATTGTAGATTTAAGAAAATAATATTGTATTTTACGTCATAAATTATAGGGGAGACATTTTCTCATTAAAATCTCCGTTTGGTTCAATAGCATGGAATAAAACGGATTGTGATATAATATCATAAATGTGTTTCTCGTATCATTTACTTCGTGGTTGTTTTATTTATTATAGTACTCGTTTTACTTTAAATCATAAATTTAAATTATTTTATAATAAGTTTATTGTAAAATGGAAACTAAGGAGACTTTGAGACATAATTTTGAGTAAAATTGTATTATCTTAATACTTTTATGTATCTTACTTAAACTCCTAAATTTGTTTCTTCAATCATTGTTATGTGAAGTTGTGGGAGCTTATAAAACCAACTTTTAATACACGACCTCTAAAAAAGAAGAACGTATTAATTGATCTATTGTCGCGTTACTAACTCGATATTTCCTTTAGGAGAAGCAATACCAAAATTCATGCGAAGTAAAACAATAAAGTTCTGAGGAGCATGCTACACCAATATAACAGTTAGTCATGATTTTGAACAAATACACCTTCGTGAATCTCCAGGCCTTGATTCTTAGTATAATATTATTTCAAGATACAATTCAAGTCCTTTTAACTATTTTGCTTAAATATTAATGTTTTCTTGTAAAGAATACGGTAGACGCACTCACGACATTGAATCGCATCCCCAGTCTTTAATGTGTTCTCTTGTCCATCGTCTACAAATTAGAAACAAATGTTATGCTATAGAACATATAAGAGGAACGATAACAGTAACAAAAGTGCAAACAGGGATTAACCACAACATTCAGGTTGAAGTAAAGAAAAAAAAGTAAAAAAAAAACGAAATTAATAAGCAAAGGCAAAACAATTAAAATTGTGATAAAGGATAAGTACCTCCACAAACGTAACTGACACTATCAATCTAAGGAGGCTCAGAATCCATCAAGCAATTTATTATGTTGCCACCTTAAAGCGACAAAATTTCCATCAAATTTCCCCTCAATAAACTTGTATAATGCTTGAGATTAATCTAGTAAAGCCATCGGTGCCTGCTCATAAAAGAGATAGGTCACTTTACATGTAATATTCACATACATTAGAAGATACTAACATCATATATTAAGTTAGAGAAAAATTGACGGTACAACAAATTATTTGATATACCTTTTTTGATTTGAAATTGAGTATTGATTATATATTAACAATAACTTGTATAATGCTTGAGATTAATCTAGTAAAGCCATCGGTGCCTGCTCACAAAAGAGATAGGTCACTTTACATGTAATATTCACATACATTAGAAGATACCAACGTCATATATTAAGTTACACAAAAATTGATGGTACAACAAATTATTTGATATACCTTTTTTGATTTGAAATTAATTATTGATTATCTATTAACAATAACTTGTATAATGCTTGAGATTAATCTAGTAAAGCCATCGGTGCCTCCTCACAAAAGAGATAGGTCACTTTACATGTAATATTCACATACATTAGAAGATACTAACGTCATATATTAAGTTAGAGAAAAATTGACGGTACAACAAATTATTTGATATACCTTTTTTTGATTTGAAGTTGAGTATTGATTATATATTAACAATTTGATTTTCGAAACGTAGATTCTAATGATAGATGAACCATCTCAACCAAAACCTTAAGGTGATGGTTGAGGCCCAACTATTATAAATATTCCTATTACGCCCCCTCACTCAAATGCCCATTGGGCTTGAAGAGTGGTTAGTGCACAGACTCCCCCGTACCATGTGCTGAGGTTCCACTTCGTGAGTTTTTGAGGAGTTTTGAGGTTGCCAGGATTCGAACCCGTGACCTTCGGTCACACTAGCTCTGATACCATGATAGATAATAGAAGAATACGATATAATGAGGTGGTCTATTTATTAATGAAATCGGTTACATATATAGTCGATCGTCTTGGATAACAATCCGAGAATATTCCTAAATATTTTATAGAATATTATGATAAACATAATATTCCCTAATCCTATATTCCCTAATCATATCTCTAACGAGATACTCCTAATATATCTCTAATACACCCCCTCAGTCAAAACGGTAGGATACGGACGCTTTGACTGGACACAAATAGTTGATGATGCCATTGTACGTAGATGAACCGAGTTGATCATTGTCGACGCTTGAACTGCATGGAGGGCCTTGCCGTTGTCGGAGATCATGCCATTTGAAAAGGCCACATATGATAACACTGTAATACCCGCCCTTTGAAGACCTTTGACCATCGTTGACTGACCTTAGTATTTGCCGAGTCTCGTGTAGTTCCTCGTAGGTGTGCGGTGGTT
>VHZZ01023242.1:18285-36414 GCA_009801015.1 Silene noctiflora | reverse complement strand
AAACTTAAGGGTGCACCGCATCTATATTAATCATTTAGCATACTTTAGATACAAAAATCAAAAGAGAAAAGACGTGTATATATTGTATGTAATGCATTCAATATTTAGTGAATTAAAATATAAATGAATTGTCATTTTTGTTTTGTTTTAGTAGTTAAACCTCTTAAAAATACTATCTAAAAATGTGTTATCCAAGTGTCAATTAGTTTAGCTAATAAAATCACATTTTGAAACAGTAATGATCGTCAATCGAATTCTAAAGCACTAAAATTGTTGTAGAATCCCTTTTACATAATAAAGGCTAAAACATCCTTACAAGTTACATATCATACATTTAGTTAATTATTCTATAATCCGTGCAACGCACGGACAACCAACTAGTAGAGTAATAAAGCAATTTTATTGCACATAAAAGAAGTCAGCATGCAGATAGTAGTTATATAACACAAACACTTGCTTAAGATAATCTAGTAACCTAATTAATTAGAAATCATTTATATAATACAAATACTTGTTTGATAAACTCAGTCCCACGGTATATAAGTTACATAACAACATAAATAAGTATAATCTACTTTACATATAAGCTTGTTTATTCCGCAACTAGTAAATATAAAGGTTAATGACATTGTTTATTCCGCAACAAGACATTGGAGAAGTATTAAGGATTTGCCAAATGGTTATCCTGAAAAGAAAATGAAAGTAATATTAGGTGTTGCAAAATAAACATTATTTCATCTATGTTCTAAAGCTTTTAAGGTACACAAAAAGCCTAATTAAATATGGTTTTCAGTTTAAATAAATTTATAAACGTTTTAAATTTGAGTTTTGAACACAAAAACTTTGAAGAGACGGTCTTTAATTAACTTATTGAGAGACCACTAAAAGTAGAAAAAAGAAGGTCTACAACATTCTCTTTAAAATTATCTATTAAATTATTTATGCACGAAAACAAAAATAAATATTATGGAGTATGAAATACAAGATGTAACTTGCCTCGTTCGACTCGGCAACGCAATGTTGTGCAAACTCTTCCGCGTAATAGTTTTCGAGTAAGATGTTATCGGACCAAAAAAGGCCCTATATGAAGAAATTTAAGTTTGATTACATTTATAAATAAAGATTTGACACTAATATTAATGTTAAATTAGAAAGGAAGCTAACCTGATCAAATCCTTCATAATCATGGATATGATCAAAGGATTCAAAACCAAAATCAGTGCCAAAAGGAGGTTGCTACAAGAATTATAAAATAGGAATTTTCATTATACAAAGCCAAATTAGTGGACATAAATATCCTCTATTGAGCAACTTGCTTGATGGTCTTCCTCGGAACAGTGAAAACAATGTAATGGTTAGATGTTTTTCGAGTTTTAATTTTGAAAACCGTAAAACGAAAAGTTTTAATTTTGAAAATCTTTTACAAAGAAAGAAATTTAAATGCTAAAAAAGCCTTGAGGGAAAGAGTTGTTTACATAAGCAAAGACCATCAAATCTTAAGAGTAGAAATAAAAATATTATAAAAATACTAAATTTTGAAATTGATGAAAACCTTTATTTTTAATAAAAGGCATTATATTAGAGAAAAAACGTAAATCATATCTACACAAAACAGATTAAAGAGATATATTTTACCTGTGAATGATCGAAATGAAGTGCAATAGTGTCAAAACCAGTCTTTTCTTGTGGAGTATTAAACAATATTTGTTGCTCATTTCCATTGTTGAAGTCGAACGTTTGACTCACATTATTTATTCTATCACAACTTTGTTCATTAACTCCTCCAACAAGTGCGTTGTTCATTCCAGACAAAATAGATGGCACGTTTTGAGAAAAGTTATGATTACCAATGTTTTTCGTCTGAACGACGCCATTTTCGGTGCAATCACTTAATATGTTACTTTTTGAATTGTCGTTACCAAAGAGATAATCAGTCGGAGAGTGGTTACGAGTAGTAACCAACTCCCCGTTGGAACTAATTCGAAGTCCAACATACTTAGACCTGGTCGATTGGACATTTTTGAGGTCATTCTTGGTTAAAACATCGTCTTGAGGACCATCATTTGTTGTATCAGTTGCTCCATTGCTAGAGTTGATAGTAACATTATTTATGTCACTTTTGCAGTTTGGATTTGTATCTTTGGATGCGTTTTCTAGTGCTTTTCTTGGCCCTATTACAAATCGGATTGATTAGTTTATTAGTTTTGCCAATGAATTAGGGTACGTAGGTCTTAGATAAATCAGTTTTACTATAAAAACAACCAATAAAAGACAATCATATCCTTATTGCAAAAAATAATACTGTGTGCAGGTTATTTCAATAAGGTTATTTGATTAAGAAGCCAACTAGTTTTATAGTAAAGTAACACTTATATATAACCTTAATCCATTATTATACTAGCAAGCATCATACCCTTTTCTCTCTCAGTTAATAATTCATGATACTGTTGTTGGAGATTGTTAGTTAGGTATGTGATTTCGTTCATAACAAAGCTTGATCTTATTGGCCTTTCATCCAAATTTTTCAGAACTCCGTCTTCAGAGGTGGTAGATAGTTCTGAAATTCGCTTTAGAAAAATACGATATTTCTGCAAACATTTTGTTAAATCAATTTCAAGATGATAACAGAAGTAATATATTTATTAGATAATACTTTATACCAAAAAAAAAGAATTAAAATTGAAACTATGCATGTACAAAGTTCACCTGCAAATGACTCGCAACATTCTCTCTTCTTAATCCTGGGACATTCATATATTCCAGTATTTTCTTAGGCATAGCTTCTGTAAAGTTTAGTTTTTATTAGTTTTCAAAATTACATTTCATGTGCATATCCTCCTTTAAAAAATAAATAAATAAGAGACGGTCTCACAATAAATTTACGTAAGACGTCTCGAACACTGAGTAGTTAAAACACTTAAACACAACGGGAGATTAATATGGTTGGGGCTTACTCTTGATGCCAATTTTGTTAACGGCTTCAAGGAATAGGTTGTGAAGTGAAGAAGTCCAAATTAACTTGGGCTTTTTCCTAATATTATTATTGTCTATGACATTTGTAATATCATTATGAGCTCTTTTTAACACTGATTGATTATTATTAGAATTCAATGTGTCTCCCTTATGTCCTTCAACACTTGTGATTACATCATTGAATGTTTCATTTGAACGAGTCATTCCCGAAAAAGCAAATTGCCATAATTTTTTCAGATATGCTTGTGTGATAGGCTTCACAAGATAGAATGAAGCTCCGTTTTCCAACCCTTGTAGCATCATGTTTTTGTCACAGTCAGCTGACATCACTGCATGTAAATTTGATAAAAAAAAATCCTCAAAATATGTTAGTTATATAGTTGCTTAGATAGATATTCAAGTAATGAACAAATTCATGATAGGCCTTTTGTAAAATGATTTACTTTAACACCGTAAAACCATAAATAAAAAACAATATTATCAGTATAACTGTTATAAATCATATTAACTATTCAAAGTTTTTCAAAGAAATTTTTAGTACTCGTAGAATGTAGAACCAAGTTATACTTTCTCCGTTCCAATCATTTGTTTACCTTAATTAAAATACGACTCGCAATGAAAAAAATAAATTTTACAAGTAAAATTACCTTGTACAAGTTTGCAAAATTGAACTTAAAAAATAAATCGTTAAATATGAGAAGATTTAATGCTGTGGTCATGTTTCAATTTAATCATATTTGGAATAGAATCCAAACACGATCAATATTTGGATGTGCTGGAAATGTATTTATAATCCAATAAAGTAATTTTTCGGATTTCTTTTACTCTGAGCTCAATGTTTCACTTTTATTTTTGGTACAATATAAGTCTAAATAATATTAGTGTGGAATATAAATTAATTAAGAATAAAATTAGATCTATATATAGAAAATAATGTGAAGTGTACTTACAAACAACAGGAAGCTGAAATTCTTCAATAGCATGTTTAAGTAGTTCCAATCCACTCATATGAGGCATATGCACATCAGTCAAAACAAGATCAAATGCTTCAGATCGCATTCGAAGTGTATCTAAGGCATCCACGGGGTCCATCATAGCGGTTACTAAACAGTCACATAACAAAATAAGATCAAATGTTAGCGATGACATCAGTCAAAACAAGATCAAATGTAAAATGATATAATAAAACAAAAATAGAATGCATCAAGATTAGCAAAAAATTTAATCTTATACAAGTAAGGTGCTATTCGACTAGCCTTAGTCTAAAAACGAACATGCCCGTCTTAAAGAAGACACGCTCAAAGGTTAAAAATTCATGAATTGATGACATAAACTGTATTCCGAAAACACAACACTAATAACGGATATTTTAAATAGGTTGATGTATTTCTTAAAAAGTGTTTTGATTATCTTATATTCGAAATTAAGTAGGAGCTTATGTATATGCCAATTTTTCGACAAAAAATACGCACCCTATTTACTCAGCAAGGATATATAATAGTCATACAATCGTTCTTTAATGTCATCGCTAAGACATTAAATATTAGAGATGAAATCAGTGATAATTTTCAACGTTGTAGGTTAAGATAAATTATTAGCGAACACGTTAGTTCGTTACGAGACAGATCTACTTACACATGGAGAAACATGTTACAGTTATCAAAGTGTAGATAACACACAACATTTTTAATAGACTTACACCTCTACTAACATGGTATTTTTTTGTTAAAAATTTAAAGGAAAAAAATAAAATACATAACATATTGTTGTTAGGAGTCCCTTACCAAAGTAGTTCATTTTTTGAAGGTATTTTGTGATAATTTTCAGATATGCAGCATCATCATCAACAACTAGTATGCTAATTTGAATGTATTCCATTTTTGAATGATTTTGAAGATTAAGTTTATATACTTGAATATTTGTTTTGCTAAAAACTCAACTTATGTTTGTAATTTGTATTGTCTAATACTCTAAACCATATCATCCCATGCTTTTATAGACCAACTTCCTTAAAAGTAGTTGTACAAATGTCATAAAACAATGGGATGTTATCTTTTGTAAGGGGAACAAAGAGTATAGTATACTCAATGAGACTATTAGTGTCTATTATTTCTTTACCTATTTCATATTTTAGTATTTTATTAATTTGTTTCTTTATATTAGCTAGGAATGCTTTTTATTTGTCATTTAATCTTCCACATATATTATTTTTCACTTGTCATCTAATAACAATAACAAAATATAGTCCCTTCCTCGTCTTTTATTAGTTTTGTGTCAAAAATAACGGTATATAGATAATCGGACGAAGAGAATACTATGTTTACATTATGCAAAGGGGATTAATTAGAGCATTAACGTCAACTTTTAATATATTTATATTTTTTTTTGTTATATACCCATTTTAAATTATGTTTTTGAGTAAATAGATAAATAGAGTAGTACAATGCATTTGTACAAGTATAAATGGTTAGAATCTATTAATTAAAGTTTAGAACTTTTAGTGAGGGTCAATGTTTTAATGTTTGGTAGATTATCTTAATTTTGAGATTTTCATAAAATTAACAAGTTATCTACATTGTGTTATGTATTTAAAAACAATTTGTTGTAGGCTTTAAGTTTTCCATACATGTGAAAAACTTTCTTAAACAATCACGAGATTTTGTTTAGTTAAAAAATTCTAAAAAAGGAAATGGTTGTCCATTTAGTTGTATTCTAGGTGTTATAAATTCGCAACAAGATTATTGATTTTTCGATAAAGAAGTCTCGCATTACCATGTCTTGCACCCGTGCTTCTTAATCCTCCGACAATTTTAACCATGTCTAAAACATGTTAAACATTATTAGTACGTGAGTAAATAACACGAAAACCCTATCAAATGTATATTGTGAACGCCGATAACAAAAACGTAACATAAATGTGAAGCAACGTAACAAGTTGCCGCGTACGCGAAAACACTAGAAATGTCATATTTGTTATCGTTTCTAACATTAACTTTATCGGTGAAAATGAAATTCAATTTGTTATTATTAGGTTAATAAACCAACATAGTTTTTTTGTTGGATCTTAATTAAGTATTTAGTTGAAAATATCAAGATTTTTATCTCTTAAATTCGATAATTTATTTTACGTTAATTTTTTTTACAAAAGAAAAAAGTTGTAAAAATCAACTATACAATGCCAATTCAACGCATATTCTTAAGCTAAAATACATAGTTGCTAGAGAGTTTTTTTAGTTAATAAATTGGTTATATAATGATAATCCAATAATAAAATAATTGGGATATTTGTAAACCAATTTAAAAATTCAGTGGATTGGAAAAGCAAGGTCAACTATGAACAAACTTGTAACATACCCTTTATTAACTCCTAAATGTCTTTATTCAAATTCAATTTCAATTTCAAAGAAATGTCTTTATTTGTGTATATTTATAGTAAAAGAAAAAGGGCAACACAACTAACTATACCTGTACCTGAAAACTTATTTCCTTGGTCAAATGTCGTTGTTGTTTGTTACTTCAATTAGTTTTGTCAGTTAATTCATTATTGGAAATCAGGATTATACATTATGATACCTAAAGGAATGAGAAAATGGGGATTTTTTTTTCTTTACAAATTACAATTAACATTAGTGGGAGTTTCTTTTTCTTTGTCTTTATGGTTACCATGGAGAGTTTGACATTTTTTTTATTGTAGTAAACTCCGTAAATTTTTTCTGATTCGTGAATAAATGGTAAGGAAATATATTACATGCTCGTTTACGACCTTGATAAAAAAAATTAATTATTCAATTTTATCTAACCTTGTGATCAGATCCCTGATTTTCAAATCTAAGATATTTTTTGGTAATTTTTTAGATATCCTAGTGTAACAGTACGTTTCAGTTTACTTTTGTGATCAATGTTTGTTTGGAAAGGGAGTGGATTGTCGCTTTGTGCTAGGTATAGTTGGATGTTAGTTTCAGTGTGTGGGTGAACTTCGGGGACGAAGTTCATTTTTAAGGAGGGAAGACTGTAATACATCAGATTTATGGTCTTGGGCTACTCGGTCGAGTATAGGGTACTCGATCGAGTAGCTGTCGTGTGTAGTCTGTCAGAGTCCTGTTTGTTGTGAACTCGGGTGAGTGAGTTAGCACTCGATCGAGTGTCCTGCACTCGGTCGAGTGTGTCGTACTCGACCACGGGTTTATTTTCGCGGAGGGTTAAAAGAGTTGAGAAGCAATTGTTATTTCATTTCGTCAGTTTCACAAAACAAAAGAAAACCCTAAAAAGTTCCTGCGTTCATCTTTCTCAACTCTCTTAACTACTCTCAAGGCGGAATCAAGGAATTGCGAGTCTCGGATTAATTTAGTCTTTACTAGATAAGTTGTAAGTGTCCTTCCTCAATTTCTATTAAGTTCTCTTAAACCCTAATTTGGGTATTTTGGGAGTTTTTGGGATTAGTTGCTTTGTTCTTTGTATTGATTGATTACTTGCATGCTAGGAGGAGATTTCTTAAAGGAAGCCTTTTAGATCTGTGTTGTGATGATTGGAATTGCTTATCGGGTAGGGTTTCCCTACTCAGTTGTCTGTAGAACTATGTATTGTATAATGTGACGATCTTGTGATTGATCTATATTGTGATGTGATATTATTGTTGTGACGGTATTGTGATTGTGGTTGTGAGCCATTGTGAGAAGTGGTCTCACCCCTATTATTCGCCCCCTTGCGTTCTCTCAGCGTAAGAGGAATGTGCACATTAAGGGACTTGGGTATTGTGTCATGGTATTGTTGTGACGATGTTGTGATAACGATTTTGGTGATATATGTTGGAGTTAGGTGTGATTGAGATTGTGATTGTGATATTGTTTTGTGAGCCATTGTGAGAGGTGCTCTCACCCCCATTGTTTGCCTCATGCGTTCTCTCAGCGCAGGAGGGATGTGCACATTAAGGGATGTGGGTATTGTGGAAGGTTAGGTGGTTGGCCGCGGTCTTCCACTGGCAGGGCTACACACTTCTGTGTGTAGTCGGTTACTTGATGTGTGGTKTGTGGTGATGGTGATGGTGGCAGTGTAGTGATTGTTCCGTTTGTTTACATTGTTTACTGTATATAGTTGTTCAGTTGATTGACCCCGTTATTGTTTTAAAAACTGTGGTGATCCATTCGGGGATGGTGAACAATTGGTTTAGCAGGTATTGACGATGATGGTTGTTCACTATGCGACGGGGTTAGCAAGGTGGAGTCTTCACGAGTTTTGTCTTTAGCTTCCGCAGACTTTGTTTAGTTATCACTTTTGTTTTGGTTGGATTTTGTACTCCGTTTTATGGAGAATTTTGTAATCACTTTAAATTATATTTACTTTTAATGTTTCATTATGGTTACTATGATGTTCACTGCCTCGGAAAACCGAGATGGTAGCATCCTTATATTCGGAGGTAGTCCTTGGTAAGGTACCTCGGAGTATGGGGGTGTTACACCTAGTACCCTACTATAGATTTTTTTTTTTTTGAGTACTAAATTAAAACATCTCCCTTACTACTAAGAGAATAAAAACTCTTAGTAGTTTTCCCGCTGATGAGGGCTAGGTTGTCGCACCGTATCAAACAATATTTATACTAAACTAACTAGTAAGTAGAAAGTAGAGGTCGGATTCCAAAGGGCGGGTTATCAAATGATTATCAAATGCAAGTAGCTACGTCTTTGTATCACAAATTGGGTTGAGATGTAAACTAGAATACTACAACGAAAATGTAAACAAATGAAATAACAAAGCATGCAAGTAAAAGTAGAGATGTAAACAATTGATTAAAAGCAATAGGGTGTCATGGGTTAATAAGGAAAAACATGGTATGATCATAGTAATGAATCCGGTAAATGACTGTAGTTGTCTTGAGATAGAGTTTTATATATTACAATCCCTAGGGAGACTTAGGTCTCGGAGTCGAGTTGATTTATAGCTTATGACACCTACAACGAGTTGGTTCTCCCTATTCAACATTATGCATGATATAACAATCCTCGAGTTGATTTATGTTGTACAAGTCTTGTTAAAGAGATAGAGATTCATGCTAGGTTGTCAATCAAGCATTTCATCAAACATAACATGTGCATAAGTTGAAAAACACAAAAAACAATCATTCATATGAACTTATCAAGCATATATCTAACCCATGATTACTCCCCTAATCCCCCACTAACCCTAGCTAGAATACTACTCACACATCATCATGGTAAACATGTCTTAGAGGGTGTCAAACATCTTAACAAGCATAAACATGATGATAGGGTGAAGAAATTAACAAAGGAATAAGTAAATGATTAAGTAAAGAGTAAAAAGATTATGCCAACACTGAAATGAAAGAACAATAGAAGAAAGCTTTGATTAATGATGAAGAGTTGTCAATTCCTCAATCCAAAACCCAAGAATTTTTCAATTACAAACTAGATCTCACAATGGTGTCAATCATCTTAACACGCGTAGACATGATGATAGAATGAAACAATTAACAAAAGAGTAAGTAAATGATTAAGTAAAGAGTAAAAGGATTATATCAACTTAAGATGAACAAGGAAATGGAAGAACAATAGAAGAAAGCTTTGATTAATGATGAAGAGTTGTCAATTCTCCAATCCAAAACCCAAGAATTCTCCAATTACAAACTAGATCTAATATTACTTGAGCAATAAGGAAAGGATTAACATGTAAATAAACTAATCTAAGCTAATATAGTCCCTACAAATGTATATCCCATTCTCTAATTACATAGGCTATTTATACTAAGTACAAGTATTAGAGTTAACTAAGGGCTTAAATGACAATTAGACCCTTTAAGGAGGTCCAAAGAATTGCTAGAGCCAGAGAAACTCATGGGAGTCCTTGCTTGAAAGAAGATCACCCTGATGGAGAACTCACAGGAGCTCTGTGGAACTCGCAGAGTTGGGCTGGGACTCGCTCGAGCTAAGCTGAGCTCGCACGAGTCAACCTGTATTCTTCTTGCACCTTGGTTTGGCTGCCCCTCAGCTCGTGGGGGATCCTCTGGACTCGTGGGGACTTCTCTACATTACCCAAATAATTCTTCTACTTACTAAGGTTTTTAGCCTTAGTCCCTCTTTGTTTCTTGGTCGTTGAATGCAAGTCAATTTAGCTCCGAAATGCTTCGAGAATGCAAGGTTGACACTCTTCTCCTACCAAAAAAACCAAA
Organism: Silene noctiflora; assembly: GCA_009801015.1. NCBI lineage: Eukaryota > Viridiplantae > Streptophyta > Magnoliopsida > Caryophyllales > Caryophyllaceae > Silene > Silene noctiflora. The sequence goes on along the minus strand of VHZZ01023242.1, from coordinate 26,261 downwards.
ACCTCATAGAATATCAAATAGGTGGCTAAAGATAAAAAAACGACTCTAAGACATACATAAAACCATGGAGAACGAGTCTAGTTAGGGGACTAAATATGCTTAAATATGAGTCACATCAAATATCCCCAAACCGAACCTTTACTTGTACTGAGTAAATAGGTGACTAAAACTATGACCTTTATTTAAACTAATCTAATAACATAGCACTACCATAGAGACTAACCCGCCGTCGCCTCGTGGACTCACACACTATTAAAATTGTTTGAGATGCACTATTTTCGATAAACCCAGAAGTTGCGCCGTCTCCAGGTTTCAAGGCGTAGGATAGAGTTTCAGTTAATGACCATAAGAGATGTGAGACAATTAGCGGGTCTCACTCCGCCCCTTCAACTCACAACAAGACATCCATGAGGTATAATTCCTTCTTATAAGGCAAGGTGGGGCTTGTCAAAATGACGATACATCCTACATGAAGCACATAAACAAAACAAAGGATGCATTTACAAAAGAATAGCCACTTTCCTCACCTAAGTGGCGGAAATAAACTAAATGGGAAGCAAAGCAAGGGCACACATTCTATCATAGATACTAGTTCTCCAAGCCACTAAGTCTAAGAGGATACAAACAAGTCACCTCCAAGTGCTGTTAAACTAGGCTACTTTTGTCCACAATCGCTAAATGCTTTTGTCAAGGGCGATCATATGGGATGGAAGGATGATCCCTATGATGTTAGTGGCATAAGACATGACAAGTCTCGGATTCTCAAAAAGTGTAAAGGCCAATGATCGTCCCAAGCTCAACAAGGTGGCATAGCAAAAAGTTTTTGGGAATAAAATGCTCAATTCTTTAAATAAAAGTGGATTTGACTATCATTCAAAACTTGACCTCATTTCAAGTTTCACATTTCAAAACTTTAGATGGGGTTTGTCCCTCGCTTGCTAATGTCCTTTTTTTTCGCTAATCGCTTATTAGGCAACCGGTTAACCTCTAGACAATAGCTTTTTCAGGGTGATAGTCACTATGTCTTTGGATGGTTGAATTCACAACCATACGAGGGCCCAATTCAATGGATACCTCTCCAAAGCACATCGAAGTGGTACACCTCCATCAAATACAATTCACTTTGTGACATTTCAACATTTCAATACATTTGAGGTTCACTTTGGCAATTGAAATTGATCCACAACAAAAATTTTGAAATGAGCATTACAAACTTATTAAAGAAAAGTATTTTTGGGTTGCCAACCACCAAGTCAATCGAGGTCCCCTAAACAAGTTAATCGAGTCCAAATCACATCATAAGGTTCGATAAGGTGACTCACATGCAAACCCTTTGACTAGGCCTTATCTCATGGAACAAAAGATACTAGTATGACACAACCTAGGGTGTCTTGTATGTATTCTAGCAAACAAAGTCTCAAGGAGAAAAATTATCTACAAGGGCCTTTTATACACTCGTCAAGCTTTCTAATTTAGGAATTTTCACAAAATTTTCCTAAATGCAAGCTATATGCCATGATGAAACTACATATATACAATCTAATGCACATGCTCTAACAAACCATATGACAAGTAATCTAAACGCATCTCCTAACATCACATAGTAACCAAATCGCAATGCAAAAATTCACCACATTGTCATTAACATAAAAAGAGTAGGGGGTAAGAGATTGAAACGATCATACCATGCGGCTCTTCATGAATCCCTTAAGGATGTCTCGAATGTGGTATAGTCCCTATGTGAGAAGAGTAACAAACACAAGTATATACAATTTTGTGCTATACACTACAAAGTAAAGAACATGTTTTTGGTTTTTTTGAAAATTTTCAAATTTTTAGGAATTTTGTTTTTATGAAGAAGAAAGAACATGTTTAAATTTTTCAATTTTTTTCAAATTTTTTCAAATTTTGGGATAAAAATTCTCATACTCACACTTATTCCAGACATTGTCCTCAATGTACAAAAGTGGGCAAGGGAATGCAAAATGCAAATGCATGAATGAATGTTCTAACAATACAAAGTCTATATGATGTATGTACACAAGTGATGCAAACTAAGCTAAACTATGTTAAGTGATGCATGCTTTCTATTGTTCGGAGAGCCAATTTTAATTGACTCGGGTTGCCTATGAGGAAGTCTTCCCCAAACCAAACAAAACACTATCACTAGTGCAAAAAATGAGGAGACTTGGCAATGGGCCATGTATGCAATGCATGAGTTAAATTGTCATTTTGGATTCTTCATGGTGGGAGAAAAAAGGTAGTCACCTCAATGGGACCGAGGTGTGAGTCCTTTTATGTTGCTAGAACTCAAAAAAATCATAGCTAAGAAGGGTCCAAAACGACACACTAAATGGATATGCTAAACAAGCTTATTGTCAACAATTACAAATAATGAACATAATATAAAAGATAAGATAAAGAAGGTGTAGGAGACTCACAAATATGAACTAAGAGTAATGCTTTGGGAGCCATTACCTCTTCATGTGTGTCATCCTTCTCTGGGCCATCTACTTTTACACTCGACATCAACTATACTCGGCTTCCTCATTACCGCTCTCTTCATTAGAGCTAGAGCTACCGTCTTCATCATTACTTCTTCTTTCACTTTGGTCATCTTCTTTGTCGCTTCAAAGCCATCACCGTTCTCATCATTATCAACATGCTCTTCACTCCTCGGAATCTCTCAACCCCCTCATTTCAGTAGGCACTAGGAAAGAATACTCTTTTATCCACCCAATCCAGCAAAGACTTTGGTATTTAAGATGTCTTTGACGGTCGCAGGGTTGCTCTGATACCACTTGTGACACCCCGGCCCAAACCATAAAAGAAAGTGTACTTTGTTGATATGAGTAGTACTTTCAATCCCTTTAAGCACTAGTCAGATTTTAAGCCTATCAATTGGCCTCTTCAAGGTGGTACACCACCCGAATAACGTCTTCGGTTCAGTGGAGTATTACACTAGGTGTAGAAGAGGAGGATATTTGGCATAATAGGCATTTACCCTATCATTATAGGCCTCATTATGGACATGTTTCAAAAATTGGGTCAAATAGTCATTCCTTTCAACAACACTCGGGTCGTCGATGGTGAATTCTTGGAATTCAAAGGGTTATGGCGGAGTAACGAGGGTAGAAGAGACTTCTTGGGGCTCTTGTTGATTTTTTAAAATTGACTTTGTTTGATGAGAAACGGGAAGAAGGTAATTACCTCGTTGCACATTAATACGGAAAATCTTACTCGGCAAGATCATATAGTTTGAATCATTAGTAAGCCATTCATATTTCCCGGTTATATTATCGTGGTTCACCCAATGAAATTTGTTCGCTAATGTTCTCATGTCAAGGATATTTTCCTCTCTAACCGGCTTGTAAGCCTTGTCTTCATTGAACTGTGGATTGAAGTGCTTAGCCAAGTTTGTGATCAAGCCGCCATTTACAATATATGTCGTGTTGTCTTTCCCCAATTGGATATCCCTCCACCTTTCTAGCAACAATAGAAGGATATCGTATCTAGATTTGTAGTCCCCATGGGCATTGACTTGTGACTCAAGGTAAGCAAGGTCTAATTCCGTGAATACATTTGCTTCCTTTTGGGCAATAAGGGTGTTGGCGATTGAACGATGGCAATACCGAAAACCTGGATGGTGCACATACAAGGCATGCCACTCTTTATAGAATGTAAAATCCCGACCATCAATTTCCATCCAAATAGGTTTAGCATCAAATTATGAGGCTTCTTAATGAATTGCCATTGGCTTTGAATGCCAAACACCACACCAAAGGTTGACTTTGTCATCCTTCTTAAAACATTTTCGAGTCGAAACTCGACATACCTTCGATCCTCTATCTTAGATAGCTTTAATGAACTAATGAATTCCAATATAAGGGAGGGGTATGTCAACTCATTCATGTTAAACAATGTATATAAGCTCATAGATTCGGAAATGCCTTAGTTTGATCAAGCACACCCAACTTGGTTAAGGTATCATGGCAAACGAACATGGTAGCTATAAACTTCTTCTTACAAAGGGATTCAAATACTTTCTTATGAGCAATATCAAGGAATTTTACCTCCGGGATATCGATAAGTTGTTCAACTTCCGGTATGGTGGTAGTGGTGGCCTCCTCAATAGCTCCATTGCTTTCCCTTTCTTCTTCTCGGATTACCAAAGCTTTAGATGCCGATACCTTTTGCCTTTTTGACAAATTATGGGATTTTGATGTTTGAGTGTTTCCCTTTGTCCTTGCCATGCTTGAATACTCCTTGCAATAGATGAAATTTGTATCAACAAGTCTTGAATTTGCTTGAATGTTCTCCCTTTCTCCCAATTTCAATCCCAAGAACAACTAACTGGGGATTTTCGAAATTCTTCAAACCCTAGAAATTGTTGGTTGAATTTGGTTGCTTTTGATGCTTACAAAGGTGAAATGTATAAAGGAGTGTTTTAATTTGATTAGAAGTTTATGATGAGGAATGATGAATTTTGGTGAGTATTAGATGAATTTGATGTTGGGGTTTTGGTATTGTGAGAGAAAAAATGTATTTGTGTTTGAAATGGTGTTTGTAAAAATGAGGAAGGAAATGGGGGATTGTCGTGAAAATGGGATAAGAACAGGTGGACTCGCGCGAACTCCTATGGACTCGGGCGAGTTCTGCGACAGGGTAAAATCTTCAAGGTTGAACTCACACGAGCTAAGCAACAGCTCGCTCAAGTTGGCTGGCAGAGTCCCTTCTTTTATCTCCAACTCCCACGACTTAGGCCCAACTTGTGGGGATTCTTCCCTAGCACGTCCAATTCTTCCTTTTTCGAACTTCCTAGCATTGGGTTGCGTTCCTTAGGCTCGTCTAGCCTAGGCATATGCTTCCCCACACTTGGTCTTTGCATTCTACAATCTTCAAAACACAATTAGAAATCCTCCCTCATTTGCTCTCATGTTCATAATATTGACAACAAAACAAATAAATGCAATGCAAAAATTCAAATGTATGAATTTGAAATGAATGCAAGTTAATTAAGAGGTCATTATATGTACAAATGGTGGTTTAAAGGGGGACTCCACCAAACTCCCCTCCATTTTAAAGCTTTCAAGGGGGCAAGGTGAGGATGTTGTTGATGTTGCTCAACACCCCATAGAAATAGTCGAAGGCTTGCTCACATTCATGGTAGAAGTCTTGAGTAGACTTTGGCATATCATAACTTTCATTCACATAGCATCCCATGTCAAAGTTGTAATGACAAGGAGCTACATAGCCTTGGCTTAGGATCTATCATTGCGTTCCCGACATAAGTATTGACTAATCCGTCGAACTCGTCATCGCATAAGCCACTAACTTACTTCACATCTTCTCCTTTGTTGAGAAGACTATGGGATTGGGTAGGCATAGTCATCTCTTGTTTCTTTTGGCCATCAAGGCCTCAATTGGTGCTTGTCATTGAAAGTGAGCCATTAAAGCTCTCATCTTTGTTTTTGTCATGAAAGACTCTTAGCTCTCCAAATAAAGCTATTTCAATGTCATCGACCTCCTTCCTCCAATTGGGCAATGTCTCTCTATCTATACTACTAGGAATTTCTTCCTTGGTAGGATTTATAGTGGAGGATACCGACTTCTTTTTCTCGCCTTTTCGATTGTAATGATCAACCTTAAAGCATGACTCATTCAAGTTTTGGGCTCTCATTGACTTGTTAAGGTTAAAAGTTATCTTATCATCACCAACTTCAAGGGTTAGCATACCATGCTTGACATCGATTACTGCTCCGGCGGTGTATAAAAATGGTCTTCCCAAAATTATGGGTATATTATAATCTTCCTCCATGTCCACTATGACAAAGTCCACCGGTATGAAGAATTTTCCGACTCTCACGGGCACACCTTCCCATACCCCTAGTGGCTTCTTCTTGGTGCGATCCGCCATTTGCAATGTCATGCTAGTACACTTCAATTCTCCCACTTTTAGCTTCTCACATACCGAGTATGGCATGACACTTACGCTAGCACCTAGGTCACATAGTGCCTTGTCAATGGTAATGTCACTAATGGTACACGAGATAGAAAAGCTTCCCGGATCTTTAAGCTTGGGTAGTGAATTTCCTTGAATAATGGCACTACTTGTGTCGGTGAAAGCAATAGTATTCGATCTTCTAATAGACCTCTTTTTAGTAAGAATATCCTTCACGTATTTCGCATAGGCTAGTACATGAGTAATGAGTTCCGTGAATGGGATAGAAACCTCCAAGTTTTACACAATTTCCATGAATTTCCTAAGTTGCTCATAAACTTTAGGCTTGGCTTGACGACTTGGAAATGGTAGCTTAATCACAATGGGCTCCTTTTCGACTTCTTTACCATTTTCTTCTTTTTTTATTCTTCAATGATTCATTTGTAGTAGGATGCACTACCTTGATGTTCCTCCTCAAAGTTTCCGACTCATTCATTTCCCTCAACTCTTTATCTTGCATCCCTTCCCTTGACTTAGCATTTCCCTCAACAATATTTTCTTCAATTGGCTCTTTAGGTCCCTCATAATTCGTACCACTCCTCAAGTGAATGGCATTGATAGTTTCATTTCTTTTAGGGTGATTACAGTGAGGTGGTAATTGTCCCTTTTGCCTTTGGGAGCTTGAAGGTGCCAATTGTGTCAATTGAGTTTCCATCATCTTGTTATGAGTAAGGATGTTGTTGATAGTGATGTCCTTGGCTTGACTATCCTTTTGCATTTAAGCAAAGAAATCTTGTTGATTCTTTTGCATTTGCAAAATCGCTTTTTGAACATCAAAAGCTTGGTCATTGGGTTCGTTGTAGGATATTTGGTTTTGAACTCCTTGTTTTGATTGTAGAAAGGTCTTTGAGTTGGATTTCTCATTGGTGGTGGGGTGTATGATGGTGGGGTTTGAATGTTTTGGCTTTTGTATGAGATGTTGGGATGAAATTTGGTGTTTTCATTGTAAAACTTTGAGTAAGAGGTACCATTCTTATATGCTTGGAAGGCATTTACTTGTTCAGTTGTTCCTCTACACTCTTGTTGGTCATGTTCCAAAGTTCCACAACTTTCACATACACCGTTTGGTATAGAAGGTGCTACCGTCATTGGATTGACATGTTGAGCCGATTGTTGCTTGGGTGAATTAGAGGTTTCACTTATCTTGGTCATAGCTTTGTCAAACTTCAAGTTCATTGTATCGATGTGAGAACACATTTGTGCACTCAAATCGGCACTCAATTGTGTGACGGAGTCCCCATCATGTCTCCCTCCTCTAGTGACTTTTCGTGGCCTACTATATTGGGAGTTATGGACCGCCATATCCTTAATTTTGGCCCAAGTTTGGTTGTCATCAACTTTGGTAAACCTTCCATTAGAACCCATGTTGAGTACATTTCTTGAGTCTTCAAATAACTCATTCCAAAATTGTTGGACTAAGAAACACTCGGTTAACCCATGATAAGGGTCAAGAGCGGTATGTAGCTTTAAATCTTTCCCAAGCCTTCTACATAGACTCCTCGTCTCTTTTATTAAACCCAGTGATTTCGGCTCTAAGCATGTTGGTCTTCTCGGGTGGGTAGAACTTCTTGTAAAAGGCAAGTGCTAGCTTCTTCCAAGAGTCGATGCCAAGGGTAGTCTTGTCTAGACTCTTCAACCATTGGTTGGCGGTTTCGATCAAGGAAAAAGGAAATAACTGAAGGAAAACACATACTGGATGTGAATATATAGATTTGATAATTAACACATTAATATCATGGATCTACATTCATGCATAACAAGATAGATATAAAGGTGAAATATGTTCTTACATATAAAAAATTCGGTTTTGGGCACAATCTAAGTGACCTACTTAGATTGTTCTTGAGCTTATGAACATGCTGGAAGATCCTYCAAAACCCCTTCAAATCTTCAAGTCTTCATGTTCAATAATATGAACATCTCCTCTCGGATTGTGCCATGACAACCACTCTTAATCCAAATACTATTTTAATAC